>ML675650.1:18693455-18772157 GCA_007922155.1 Mesoclemmys tuberculata
ATGGAGTTGGGTCACTTTAATTATAAAATGAAACAATGTTACAACATAGCTATGCTTGCAGGAGACCCTTCAGAAAGATTTAATCTTCCCATCCATGACCCTGGCAGGCACACCAGTTCTGTCATGAAAAAAGATGGTTCTCTGAGATAGTGTACTGAATAATGGGCCCAAAACAAGGTGACTAAATGAAACTTCTATCTGCTGCCGCTCAACAGAGACTGGCTATACTTGACCTGTATTTTTGCAACATTAGATCTGTGCCGGGGCTACAACTTGGTGCATATACATGAGAGAGACCAATGGACCCCTATACATATACAGTCATGCCATTCAACCTGTGATGCCTCAGCAACCTTTCAACACATTATGATTGCTATTACAAGAAACATTAGACTGCTTTGTCATTATCTACCTCAATGACATTCTGACTTTCTGTGAAGACCCATCTCTTTATAACCAGCATGTGCGTAGCATTCTTGAAAAACTATGCCAGAAGCATTTATATGAATGATTAGATGAATTTGACCATGACACCCTTGAATTTCTTAGTTATATCATCTCACTGCAGGGGCTGGAAATGGATCCTCAGAAGGAAGCAGCTGTCACAGATTGGGGAGCACTGAAAGATGTTGGTGGAATCGAATGCTTCTTGGATTTCGCTAATTTTTATATACAGTTTATCCCGGGATTCTCTGTTTTGGCCAGTCCTCTTATAGCCTTACCGAGAAAGGAAATCCAGTTTTCTTGGTCCCCAGAAGTACAGGCTGCATTTGATAATTTGAAACAAATTCATCAGAGCTCCCATGTTGATCCACCCAGATCCCACCAGACTGTCTATGGTGGAGGTGGACACTTCAAACTTTGCAGTAGGGACAGACCTTTCCTAACCCAATGATCAACTTCACCCAGGTGCCATTTATTCATAAAAAGTTAGTGTATCTCCCTGAGAATATGACATACTGGACAAGGCCCATGGTCATCAAAACAGTCTTTGAAAAATGGCACCATCTTCTGGAGGGTACTAGGTTTCTGATCCAAGTCCTGACAGATCATGAGAATTTGCGATACCTAAATATGGCCAGGCACCTGTCCCTCCTCATATCACGATTTGATTTTGTGGTCCACTACCAATCAGGGACAGGGAACGGGAAGGCAGCTACATTGTCATGAAAAGATGAGTACTACAAACTTGGTGAGGAGACTACATCTATGATTCTCAAGTCCTCAAGCTCCGTTTCTGGCACCATAGCCTCTGACCAGTTATCCTCCAACCACTCTCAGTTACCTAGTAATCCCTTTGCCATCTAAACCCATCAAGCTTTAGACCGGGACCAAACCTCCATAGGCTTCACACCTCTTAAAGGTGCAGCACAGAATTTCACCTCAGGTATGAAAAATTGCATCCAAAATTTGTTTGACAAGTTATGAGCAACTGAAAAAAAGGACGACTCTAATGAAAGCTGCACTTCAATCTTAGCCACCTTAGCTTTTGCTGTTAATACACTGGTACTATTCAATGTTTACAGTAGGCAGTGAATTTTGTCTGTCTTTTTTCACTTAATAATGAAGTAAATTAAGCTTTGCAATACTATTTATCAGATATGTTATTTAACACATATTGGCAATGCTCACTGAACTATGTATGAAACACTGTTTTTGTAGTATTTGACCAGTTCTGATAATGAAGTGAGCTTAAATATCAATGCAGTTTAAACAAAGAAACTGGGGGGGAAGGGGAGGAATGTATGTACTAGAAATACTACACTGAAGCACACCAGGTTTGAAAAGAAGCTGGCACAAATGATAGATTCATACAGACTAGGTGAAAGCTGGCTGTCAAATAATGCAAACCAAGCAAAGAATGACAAATACTGTCTTAAATACTTGGAGCTTAAGTTGCTTGTTTGGACTTGCCTGAGAATTCTGAAAACTGGGATGCATAGTCAGTATGAAGTAACACTCAGACTAGGTGCTTTACCTCCTCCTCCAGCACATTTCATCATTTTCTGTTAATTGTAATTTTTAACAACCTAATGACAGGCAATCTTCAAAGAGATACAGGAAGAGCTTTGAGAAATAGATTGGATACAAAGAATAGGTTGGATACAGTCATGGATGCAAGAGGTGGATTAAGGTAAGATCTTTGAATTTGTGGGATCAGGGCCTGGCCATGTGAGGAGGCTGAACACAGCAGTGAGTCAGTGAGAAAGAAAAAGATTTTATCCTGGGGGGCTGGGAGAGGAAGATCAAGGACTCCAATCTGGGGAGGCACACGGGAAGGAACAGTTCATTTCGTTGTCCAGGGAAGGAAGATTAAGAAGAAATGGGTGTGCAACGTTACTGATGTGGGGGCTCAAGTTTTGATTATCTGGATCCTGCTTAGCTCTAAGCAATGGAACACAGTGTATTTGAAAAGAAATGGGTGAGATTTAAAATGTTAAAGATGTAAGATAAATGCAAACATTAATGAGTAAAACATTCTCTAAAAAGATTATCAGAATCATCTGAAAAAATGCAGTAAAAGGAAAAAAGATCCTGAACAATGAACATAATGACTATCACTTTAACATAAGACATTAAAACGAAGTGACACCCTAAAAATAAAAATACTTTGCACTTCTACAGACACTTCCATCTGAGGATGCCAGAGCACATTACAAACATTAACAGACATTTTTTCTTTGCAGCTCTCATTCACTTGCACAATGCAGGGAATGTTTATACCCAAGTAAAAACTGTTTGCAGTGGAATTTTGTAAAAATCATAGAAATATTTCTTTTACAAAACCTAAATTCGATCCCTAAATTAATCCAACTATGACCCTTTAATCAAAGGCTGTTGGAGGCTCTTATTTGTACACCAGAGATTTGTTTGTGTATGTGTGACAGGGTAGGAGAGAGAGAGGCAAAAAGCTGAGCTAAAAGATAGTCTACTTGCTTCCTAAAAATCACAGATAGGTGTACATGCTTTTTTGCCTCGTAGGTGAACTGGTGAGTTTTTGATAGCTGCAAGTCTAGAGTGATATTCACCCTTGTACCAGCATAAGGCCTATGTAGAGAGGTGAAAATCACCCACAACTTGTATCATTATCAAAGCCAGAAAGTTTGCAGTGGATCAACATGTAAAATACATGAAGGATTAATAGAAAAATTCAGTAAAAGATAGCCTAAGCCTGTCCATTTCTGTATAAAAAGCAATGCAATAACATTTTTCCCTTTAAAAAGGAAAAGCCCATATATTTTACAGGCTTATAGAATTCATCTGTGGTGACTGGATTGTTCTGTCCCAGGTTCCAATGAATAGATGAAGATGAGGTGAAAAATTATTAACTCTGGAGATTATTAATTCACAATCAGTGAAGATTATTGTAAAAACCCAAGACCTAAGAACCATTGATAGACGGTGTACATCCATCGATTATTTGGAAGGGCAACAGAGTCACACGGGGCTTTATTAAGGGACTAATTGTGCTCAGCCCTACACAAGTGCACAAGATTGGGTGAGGAGCCAAGAAATCTCTTCAACTCCTGAACATGCATCGATGATCTGCGACCGCCATTGTGCACAAGAACTGACAGTACCAGTGCTGACACCAGAGGGGCATGGCCACAGCCCTGACCTTCCACTGCATCAGCCAATGAAGCTGGCTTGTGATGGGGAGACACGTCTGCCATGCCCCTTGCCCCCCAATCACTCCTGGCACACTGGCCTGCTTGAGGCACAATGCCTTTGGGAGCTCTTACTTTGCATAACCTCCCGCCATGGCCTGTCTCGTGACACCACAGCTAAGCTCTAAACACATATGAGAAAGACAGACGGACCAAAACCAGAACTATTTTTTCAACATCTTCCCACAACCTGGGATTCCCATCTAATGGGACCAGGACCAGAACCATCCCTGGTCTTGGTTTAGATTATCCAAAAATCAAAAATTAAAATCCTGAGCAAGGTAAGTGTCATGGTTGAACTCCACTGGTGGAATATTATTCATCTACTATATTGATGAATATCACAGTTAATTAATTTATTATTCGATGAATAAATGGTGATGATGCATGGCAATCTTCATCAAATAAGTTATTCAGTGTTGATCTCTTCCGCTGTGGACTGGCTTTTGTTTTATCCCCTCTGCTCAGATACCCTTCAGTCATGTGGAAAGTGTAATATGTTTTCAGGATAGGAGATGGAGAATACTTTTAGTGGTTCAGACTCATTTTAATTCAAGCAATTCAGGGTCTGATGCTGCAAGTTCTCCATAAACAAAACTCTCCTTGACTTCTGTGGGAGTGCTAGCCGTGTCCTCATCTCTTTTCCTGCAATGTTCTCATCCTTTTTCAGAACAGAGGCAATTATTGGCCTGCTTTGGTGTAAGTAAGAACCGCAGGATTGGGCCCCAAACTGTTATTAAGGCAGTTAATTTAAATTAACTTTAAATTTAATTAATTTAAAATTAATTTATGATCATTTGAGATATCGAGGGCAATCAATAAAGTCAAATCCCCTTAATTGACACATCCCAGTGGACACAGAAACATGCCGATTAAGCAAGGGTCAGGATTATCAGAGGCTCATAATACTTTGTACTTGCATGAATTACTGTAAATATAAGCAGAGTGCAATCCATTTGATTTCTTGAGTAATATACACAAGAAGAAAAAATTGTGGTTTAACAACTCGGGATGCTTTTTCACATTCTGATTTAAAATTGGCTTAGGTTTATGAAGTTAAAATAGACTGAGCCCTTTAAATATAATAAAATAGCAATGCTGGAGGTTGAGTAAGCTGAAATCACGCACACTACTCTTGAGCAGATTAGAAGGCTTTTGGGAACATGGAGCCGTACCACAATTATAAATGCTATTGACACACATTAGCAGAGCGGAAGAACATGCCATAATAGCTCTAAAGAACCTTTTATCAGTTCACAAAAGGTCAGTTTTATACAAAGGAAAAAATATGCTAAAGAAAGAAAGGAACTGAAACTAGAGCTGAGTGAAAAATGAAAATTTTTCATTGAGTGTTTGTTTGAAGTCAATAAATTAATTTATTTCTGATTGTTTTCACCACCCTTTTCATATTTGCTTTCTATGAACATTTGAGCAGTCCTATTTTACTGGCACTAATAAGAAAAGCATATATTAAGCTCCAGTGTTTGAATATTCACCATTGATGAAATTCAATCCTGTGCAGAAGTCCAGCAACAGGCTCACCTATTAGTTATGCCCCACATATGCCCTCAAAATACAGCTAACTCAATAGACCTATATACTGCTTAGGGATGAATTTTGATCTCAAAGAAAATTTTCAATTATATATTCTATTTTGCTATTCAAAATTTGCAATTTGTGCCTTACTGGTTCATTACTGAAGTCATTAGGCAGAAGTAACACCATGAGACCTCTGCTGCTGACCAGCATGGCCAGTTTTGAAGCTCAGGTACCACAACCATAACGTGTTGCTTGCGAGCTATTCATGTAACAGAAGAGTTGTTTGCAAAGACATTTGTGACTAATTGTATGAAATGAATAAATTGAAGAACTCTTGTCAACAGAATGATGCCAAAGTCAACTAGTACATTCGTTCTAAGTCCCAGGTCTAGTTCAGCCTTATAATAGCATCTTAAACATTACAGAACTGAAAGTAAATACTTTAAATGACAGTTGACCTGACTACGTTTACTGTCTTGCCAAATGACTATTTTTATGTGGACAGAACTGACCACAAGATGGATTTATTGTCATCCAACTATTCTGTGTTAGTCTGGGCTGCAGAGTATTAAAAAGCTAAACGAACTATTTCTGGAAAGCTGCTTGAATAGTTATAGATTTAGGCTCCAATCCTGCAAAGGCTTACAAACATTTTTAACTTTAAAGCATGTGGGTAGTTTCATTTGTTTTACTCAACTACATTAGTCCCAATTGGATTAGGTGCTTGAAGTTAAGTGTGTGCATAAGTGTTTAGGTCCTCAGTGCCCAATCCAGCAGTCTCTCACTCTAGTGAGTGATTCTTACCATGGCAAGCAGCCATGCTGACTTCAGTTAAAGCTCAGATCAGACTTCAGGGGCAAATCCTTGATCTTCTATATAGGATAGGTGAAATCCTGGCCACTCTGAAGCCAACTGGAGTTTTGCCATCAAGCTTTTATGAGGCCAGGATTTCACCCTACAATTTCAATTCTAGGATACAACTCTTCAAGATGCTAGTTTGAACATATCTGTAGTTTATATCAACCCCTTTAGTAAAGTCAACTGACTCACCATTTTAATACATACATTTGATTAATTTCAGCTATTGGGATTTCCCCTTTCTAGTCCCCATTTCATTGCTTTACATTCTTGTTTTATCAGGTGCTTTTTTTGAGGGGGGGGAGAAAGTAGGGGGGCTGCAAAGAAAATGTAATATACTTAATTTCTGTAATCCTTTGAAATTTTGCCCAAAACTGAAAATCTGTAAAAACTTGCTTTTTACAAAACCCATGATTTATAGAAATCTTCCCATGACTGCTTTAAAAATGAATTCCAGTGGAAACAGTTTTCTAAAAAAAGCAAGGATCCTCTTGCAGAGTTTATAATCCAAATATTGCAGCATTGTGCTAGTCAAATGTGTGAAAACATAAAAGTAAAAAATATTAAACTAACTAAAAACTACATATAAACGTGAAACTAACCAGTTTCATTGCTCAAGTTGAGATACGCAAAAAAGCAAAGAGACAGCCTAAATGATTCCGTTTTGTTAATCAAAAGGGGTATTTTTTAAAACAGATAAAGAAGTGATATGAATTTTCAGGTGACCATGTCCCTTCCATGTATAGCATAGTGAAGCTGTGCAAAACTGAAGACCAATCATAAAAAAGAGCAATGACTTTTTACTGTTACAGCATGCATACATACCTAGGGAGCAATAACAGATTTCATTATTAATTTTAAATTCTATAATTTAGTGGATGACTTGTATAGGACTATTTCCCCAATGTTAAGCAATATAATAATTATCAGAAATAGGGAAGTACACAAACTACCATTTAGAAAAGAGCAGTAACTTATATAATATCTAAGGTGCAAAATTCATGCCTACAGTTGGCCTTATTTAATCTAATCAAAGCAGAACTATTTGTTGTACACAGCCTAATCAGGACTGGAGTAAAGAACTGAAAATTAGTCCAGAAGTAGGCCCTGATCCAGCAAAGCACTTAAACACGTGCATAATTTTAAAGATGTGAGCAGTCTGACTGACTTCAGTGGAATTACTCACATTGAAGGTTATAGAACTGCAGGTTTGCAGGGTTTGCGTTGTATGGAAGATTTACCTGAGTCAAACATGATTGTTAAATCGCGGAGTGAGCTGCAGTTGACATGCCTTCAGAACTCTCACGGACATTCCATGTTTAAGATCAGGTCCACAAGCACAGAATGTACATATTCCAGCAATGCCCCTCTGCCATGTACATGGGCCAAACTGGACTGTCACTACGCAAAAGAATAAATGGACACAAAGCAGACATAAAAAATGGTAACATCCACAAACCAGTCAGAGAGCACTTCAATCTCCCAGGACACTCTGTAGCTGACTTGAAAGTTGCCATACGTCTACAAAATAACTTCAAAAACAGACTTCAGTGAGAAACTGCAGAGCTGGATCTCATATGGAAACTTGACACAATCAATCTGGGTCTGAACAGGGACTTGGAATGGTTATCTCATTACATGAAGTAATAGTCACTGTTTACACACACTCACCTTCTAATCAATGGTTGTGAATAGGCCTCATCTACTCTAACTGAATGGACTTTGCTATTACCTACCCCACCCATTGTTGTACCTTACCCTTGGATGTATATATATATATATATACACACACCCCGTATCTGATTTCTATTCCTTGCATCTGATAAAGTGGGTTGTACCCCAAGAAAGCTTATGCTTGCATGCCTGCAGAAATTTGTTAGTCTTTAAAGTGCTACAGAACTCTCCTTGTTTTTGCCACATTTCTTAAGTCTATCCAAAGCTTCTGAATAAAAGCAGCAAATTAGTTTATAAGAGAGAATGGAGGATATAGCTTAATCTTTCAGTTGTTATCTTTGTCATGCCAGGGGAAGGAACCATGAGTTCTAAAAACTTCCATTTTCCCCAAGTCATTCATTAGGAGGCATGCCATATAGAATATCCATTGGGACTTTCAAATAGCCTTGTACTGAGGATCCAAAGCTTGCAATACTGAAGTCAGTGAGAGTTTGGTCATTAACATCACTGCAGCTTGTGTGTATCACTCAGGTTTCTCTAGGCAATAAGAAAAAATATTTTTAAAGTTTTAGTGTAAAGAGGCTTTCATTAATTTACTTTGGTTTGCAAAATTTGTTTTGGTGTCTGAAGACTCATTTTAGTCATTGACTGTAAAATTTGTATCTAAATATACGCAGCATGTACTATAATGTTCTTTAAATTGATTTAATATGCACTTAAATATGAATTAGACACTAGTTATTCAGGTTTAACAAAAGCTATGATTGAAAAAGGGTCAGCAGACAGCAAAGGTCTCTTCCAAAAAGCTAATTCATCGTACCTCAAAAGGCGTTAGAGTACGAGCTTTCTCCTTTCTCCAAAACAAAGATGTAGCTAAGGCCTGATCCTGAAAATCCTGACTTTGTCAGATCCACGGTCTTCAACAAGGCTCTGATTCTGCACTACTGTCGTCAGTGGGCGAAGGAGCAAGCCCTTGCTCTAAAGGGACTACCTTCAATGGAAATTGAATCTTTGTGCTTATTCAGTCCTGGATCTCCCTGCTGCAACGGCCAAGAAAGATACCGATTAGTGCCAATTATGTTGTTGCACTTGTCCATTAGGACAGGAGGAGGGTCCATCAGCTTTTCATTCAGAACAAGCTTCAGCTGTTAAGTACTTTCAGACATTATCAACCCTGGGTAAAATTCAAATCAATGACCTAGGTCTGACAGACTCTATATCCCATTAAGATTCCCCAAGCTGCCATGATCCTATCTCCTTCCTAAAATCATGTTAATGAAAGTAAAATTTGGGATTAAGGTTTTTTAAAAATGTCATTAAGTAATAGAGTATTTTCCTTTTCTTGCTTATCAACAAATAGCTGCAACTAAAAATTTAAATGGGACTTGGTCAGAATAAAAATCATGTATATTTTTTAAAAAAATTATTCAGCTGTTTCACCAAGATTAATAAATACCTTATGAAAAAATTAATGTTAGAAATCTACTTGGCTTTTAATTCATTTATTATGTTTGTTTATTTTTTGCACTTCATTTACCTTACACAATGAAAATATACTAGTCAGCTTCATTTTGTTTCATGATGAGTTTAACTTTCTGGTTCTCCTGCATTACACCAACACCTCAGTCTTTGGTTTTCAAAACACTGAACAGGAATTTTTAAATCTAAAACCATCTATTTTCATTTACGTGATCTTTAAAAAAAAAGTGCCATGAATACTGAATTTCATAAAATCTCTTTTTCTCCAAACAACAGATCCCAATTTTGCTTACTTTACCCATGTAAACAATTTCAGGTTACACAAATGGCTCCAGACCAATCAGTGAAACTGCTTTTGTCACTAGAGATTGCTCATAGGAGGTTGCAAGTCCCAGATAAGGAAGACAGAAGATAAGAAAAACAATCTCTCTACAAAACTG
The DNA here is from genome assembly GCA_007922155.1 of Mesoclemmys tuberculata. Classification (NCBI taxonomy): domain Eukaryota; kingdom Metazoa; phylum Chordata; order Testudines; family Chelidae; genus Mesoclemmys; species Mesoclemmys tuberculata. The sequence goes on from ML675650.1 coordinate 18,703,114, forward strand.
AAATGCAGCATTACTGACTTTTTAAAAAAGGTTAGGCCCAGTCTACACTTACCTTCGGGATTCGGCGGCAGTCGACAGGAGATACGCAAGTGATGTAAATCACTTGTGTATCTCCTGTGGAATTCGCGGCGTCTGCTCCGCGCGCCGTCCACACTGCACTGTGTCAAAGGGAACAGCCAGTTACTGGGGCGGTTTTCCTGCATCGCTTGCTGGATCGACTGAGCGGGTCTATACAGAATTTGCTGCCGTCAGGGTAGACCCAGCCTTAGAAGTTTAATGACTGGTTTTATATTGTATATAATACTGCATTAAAACATAATGAAGCAAAATATAATGTAAGTGTAATGAATTCTACAGGTTTTATATTTATACTTATTGGAGTGATTCTGCAGCCCTTGTTCACATACGTGCAGTTTACTCACGCAAACAGTTTCGTTAACTCAGTGGGACTACTTACATCAAGGTTACTCATTGAGAGTATGGATTGCATATATATCCATGTACTATAGATATCTATCTATATCTCTATCTGTATACTATCTACACACACACACACACACACACTATAGATATAGATAATTAAAAGGATGTACAGAATCAGGCTGTAAGATAAAGAATAAGCGTCATTCTTTTTACATTATATTTTGCTTCATTATGCTTTTATGACAGTTTTATGTAGGACATAAAGATCAGCCACCAAACCACTACCAATTACAGAGAGACAGCATTTCAGTTTAGGGGATTAAAAAAAAAAAGTAGGCGGCAGTTTTTCTTACCTGCTGTCTTCTTCATCTTCTACTTCATTATCATGGCCCAATGCCCACACTTAACAGATCAGAAACCAGGACAAAGAGAAGTTAATTACTGTATGTAAACCTAGTTTTTTCTATGACTCATTTGTTCTTGGTGAGGTCTCCTGCATGCCAACTGTTGGCATGTACAGTCATTACATTTTTTGACAAGTAATGCAAATTCTCCAGCGTTGCTGTCTTCATAAATGACAACACCCAGCAGTGTTAAAACTTGCATTTTTTCCAATTATCAAAAGATATATTAGATTTGGGCCTTCATCTTGCACGCTCTACTCAAACGAAATTCTTTTTGACTCCATTGAGTGGTTTGTCAGAAGTAAGTCCTTTGGAGTCAAAATTGTTGCAAAGTAATCCCTTTTTTCCATAATGAATCAGAGCAAGAGGAAGGATGGTACAGTGGTTAGGGCACTAGCGCTGGACTCAGGAGACCTACATTCAGTTCCGTGCTCTGCTACAGACTGCCTGTGAGATGTTGGGCAAAACACTTATCTTCACTGTGCCTCAGTTCCCCAGTTGTAAGAAAAGGGGATAATGGCACTTCCCTATCTTACAGAGGTATCGTGAACATGAATGCATTGAAGACCGAAAGGCACTCAGGAACTCCCGCAATGAGAGCCACGTATGTACCACCGCTGAAGTTTTACCAATAACCGTTTACAGTACTTTTCACTTACAAATCTTCCCCCCACCACAATAGATCTCAAAACATTTCACGAAGATGGATGAGTCTTTATCATCTCCATTGTACAAATAGGAGTAACAGAGTCAAAAAGAGGTGAAGTCACTGGCCCCGCATCACAAAACAAGTCTGAGGAGGACCTCACATTGGTAGCCATATTATTGAAAAACCTTCAACGAAATTAAATATCTGAATAGGACAGAGGGCTGAGTCCTGCTTGCCTGCACTCATTTTCAAGTGGCTACTAAAGAAAGCACCGGGGGGTTTGGCACAAAGTAAATACACTCTAGTACATTGATCACACCAAATATTTCTTCCATCTCAGCATTACAGAATTACAGTCAGAAGATTCTTAGATCTTAAGAACACTGATCCTGTGGTAAGACGCGAGACAGATTACAGATCAAGAGACCTTCCCTCTTCATTCCACTAAGGGTGTTGGAAGTGGGGTTCCCCCTCCCTGGAAAACGCCAATCACCAAATCCAGCACATGGGGGCGGGAGGGGGAAAGATAAGGGCCAACCTTTCAGAGGCCTTGTTCCTCCACAATGGCCTTGAATCTCAACATGCAACTCCCTGCCCAGTCAGGGCTTCCACCTTGCTACAGCTGAGTGCAGGAAAAAGGACAGGCTCAGAACAAAAGAGTTAACAGAGTCACAGACTCTTATGGAGGATGATACAGGTGTAATATTAGTGGAGCTGGTTGAATACTGCCAAAAAGAATTTTCAAATTATTTTTTTTAATGAAAGACAGAAAAATTCCCTAGATAATGTATTGAAACAATAATATTAAACTAGTTCAACTAATATGGGAAATCATGCAAAAAATCCTGAATATATGTGTGATTTCCAGAAGATCAAGTATGATCTGAAGGGAAATTCCAAAATTTAGGAGGTTCACATTCTCTAATAATTTCCAAAACATCATGATTTGTACTAAGAGAGAGTAAATGACCATCAGCATTTGGACAGGTGTGTGTGCACACTATTTCATGGCTTAATGCCTAGATTTTTGAAGAGCCGGACTTCTTTTTTACACTTGCAAGTGCAATGTAAAAATATCTAATACCTGAATGAATGCTTTAAATAGTCTAAGACCTGAGTGTGCACAAGCGGTAGCATTTGTACATACAAAGCCAAGGGTTTGTGGTTACAAATTCGAACACCTATATACCTGTCGAGGTCATACAATTTAAAATGCTTGTCCAGGTAGGAATTGTCTTACTACATAAGTGTCCAGACCTGTAAAGTATGTGTCTAAGTATCTGTGCACACACATGGTGGGTGGGTAAAAGCCTAAATGAAAGCTTACTCAGAAATAATTTGATGGTAATTACCATTAGAAATAATTTTAATTTCAAATAAATGCTAATGTACAAGTTATCTGTACCTTGACACAACATCAAATACAGATGGAATGCATTTATCAAAGTGTTTTAAATTTTTAATGTGAATTTAGTGCTAATGAAAGGTGGCAGATTGCTAGCCTTAGAGATTAAAGTCCTATGTAGACAGAAGTCCTATCCAAGGAACAGATACAATATGTGCAGCAGCAGTGCAAGCTTCCCCACATGGTTTCACCAAGATGCTTTAACTTAACTAGAAAGGATCCCTCTCCTGGAACTATCAACAAGAGGACCAAATAGGTGCAGTTATGGTGGTACTTTTCATGATGGTGATAAGTATGAAGTGCAAACTAGACTGAGTCTATTTCACCGAGGCCACTGAACAGGCATCAGAGAGTAAAAATTTTTGTTGAATACTGAGCTAGGCTTTGAATTTGAATCAGAGAGAAAGAGAGAGAGAGAGAGAGAGTACAAAAACATAAAAAACTATGTTAAAAGAATACTATTAAAATTGCAACGTAATTTCTCAACAGTTAGGAAATGCCAGAATTAAGGTTGTCTGTGTAACCTTAATTCAGCCCACTCATTCGTATATATTATTATACAATCTTTAAATTAAATGATCACATACTGTTTTTCACCCATTCAGCCTCTACCTGCCCTCATGTTCACTTTCCCCATTTCCACTGGCTTCCTATCCTAGGCCTAGTCTACACTTAGCCAGAAATTTGGCAGCAGTCGACTGGAGCTACGCAAGCTACCCACTGGTTCATCATCCAATCTCAGTCTCCTCCCACCTGCCAACCCTCAATTCCCTAGGGTAAACTCTTTACCTAATCCTAGCCTTAGCCCACAGCAGCCCAGAACTGCAATTGTAGGGAAAGGGTCATTCAGGCCCAGGCTGGAGCATGCCTAATGTAGACAGAATCTTCAGGGAAATTAGTTGCAAAATTCTAGCACATGTCTACAGAGCTTGTGAGAACTGTGATTTCTAGAAGGATTATCAGCTTGATCAATCAGTCCTTGAGCCCTTGTATAGGCATTTTGGCTGAAATTTCCCCCTTAAATTTTAGACATTCAGCCTGGGAAATTTTAGCCAAATGGTTAAAGTTTGGCAAAGAAACTTAAAACAGACCCTTATAACAGGAAATGGCATGAAATCTAAATAATACACACACTTCATCAAGGTCATTAATCATAATATATGTAAGTGATAAAAAGATATTTCTTAAACAGAACTCAATATTTTAATTCTCCCCCACCTGCCAAATTAACATACTACATTCTAAAACCAAAAAAAACCCCACCCACTTCACTAATCAAACTTCTTTAAAAAGATCTCATTTATAGCTTGCAAAGTAAGAACCTAAAGAGGTTATAAAATTATGAAATGACACAAAACTCTGCAGAATGGAAAAGACCTTCTTGAATTCACTGTAATACATCTGTAGCATGCTCAGATCCTACGGACATGACCTCAGTAAAAGAACCTGGAAACACCGAAGAGCAATCAGACCTCGAAAACTATATGCTCTCTTTGAAAAAGGCAGAAGCAATAGTTTTCTCTATGCCATTTGAATTTCGAGCGGAGCTTGTGAGAATTTCCAAGTTTTGTTTTTTTTTTTAAACTTGACCCACTTACACATTAACGTGAAACATCTCTGTTTTCTCAGACATCTACTGGTTGGGAACCTGTCATATAATTTGTCATTCTTAATGAGACTGCATTTAACTGTGGGTGTAAAAAATACAAAGACGAGGTGTGCCCGGCGAACCCAGGATATGAGTCACTTCAGCTGACATTTTGCATTATATCCTTCCTACGTAGTAATTAAATGATACAGAAAGGGAAAAAGAGAAGGGGTAACAGAGAGGGGAAGAAATGGATTCCCTTAGGGTTGGGCTTTCCCCCCTGTCCATAACAACTATGTTTCCCTCATTATTTAATTTAGAAGAATCATGAAAGGGATTAGTAAGAAAGATAACAGTAAATTAATCACCAGGAAGGAGGGTGACGACAGTGACATAGGTTGAATAAAAACTGCATATCTCAAAGGGGCATGCTTAAAAGGTTTTCCTTTAAGGGTGGAAGAACTCAGTTTGCTAAATTTCAACCTACCTGAAAAATATGGTATTTGAATGGAATTATCTGAGGTTCATGTTTTATGTGCATGTATGTAAGGTAGTTACCCAGAGAGATACTCAGAATCCAGACAATTAAAAAGGTAAGAGCAAAGTTTCAATACATTTTTTAAATGTTCAGATTGGTGTGGACCATGCTGTGAAGCACAGTTTTGAAATCTAGCTACCAGTTGTGAATGTGCTTAAATGTATTTTTGAAATGTTAGTGGTTTTTGTGAATGTTTATGCTAGTGGCATGGTCCTGGGAAGTTCCCTTGATCAGTTAGAGACAGTACGAAGGTTAGGGTAAAGTACTTTTTACTGGTGTAAAAACTATGACATGTATCAGTGCAAAAGAGGCATGTTCTTTAAAAGCTGGTATTTCCTTGAAACCTTTTTATAGTTAGAACATCATATAGGGAGACAACACAAATTTGTTTATTTGACATTTATATATTATATTAATATATAAACTATGATAATTTGCTATGAAATAATACATCCCTCCACCCATTCAAGTTCACACCACCACAGAATCCAAGCACTTTCAGATTTCCTTCTGTTGTAAATGCACTGGACTATTAGACCCTTAAAGACCTCAAATAGGTCAAGTGAAATGGAGAGATATTTTTAATCTTGTTTTTAGGTATCACTTGAGTAGTTAACAAATACTCCTGTTCCTGTATAATTGAAAAAATAAACCCACCAACAAAACCCCTCTGCTGTAGGATAATCCCTGCCATCAGATCATCTCTCTATATTTCTTAAACCAGGTTTGCCAATTTGACAAACCAACACTAGGGTACTTCCTGAATCAATCAGTTCCTGAGTAGTAAAGTTATTCACAATTAAAAGAATTAACTGTATCCTGAACCACTTAATTATTTGACTAATGAATGTACTGTAAAATCTGCATTAGGAAAATATCTTGTGAGGAGGACAAATAGCAGCAACAGGCTACATTTAATGCTATAGTTCAAGGAATCTTATTAATAAATCCTTCTATAATTTCTGACAAGTTGAAGCAGAGAGCATTTTAGTCTTATGCTCTGCATTTAGCAAATTCTCTTCCGGGATCATCTTATACATGGTTTTGACATATTGGTGCTGATTTTGTGGCAATTAAGATGTGTATTTTAATACTGATCTCAGTACTGTGAGAACACGTGAATTGTCTTACCAAAGTCAATGGAACTACTCACATACATAAATGCACTATCAGGGCTTCTGTGTATGCCATGATGTGTACCTTGATAGCACTGATCCTGGCCTGTGCATGATCTGTTTACTTTCACATCACTGGAGGTGACTGTAAATATAGCAGTATGGATTTTTATACTTTTGCTGCTAGCTTTACGAATGTTCTGGTGTTTAATCTTCAAATGTTAGCACTATTTTTGACATTATTAACATTTCATTGGGACCCAATGGAATGTTAATAATGCCACAACTAGTAGCATGTGAGTAACCTCCCTGACTTCAGTGGGAAAGGTATTCATGGGCATAAAGTTAAGCATTTGCTAGGTCTTTGATGGTCAGGGTCTTGATTTGCATAGCATAAGCTTCCATTTAGTCAGAAAAAATGGTGTAATTTTAAAATTAAATTTCCCTTGAAAAATAGGGTTAATAGTACAGGAAAAAATATTTTGCAAAACTAGGGGGGGAAAATTGCAAAACCCAGAACTTTACCAGTTTTTCTCATTCCTACTTTATGTATCTGTTCGTCTGACTTTAGGCAGTATATTACACTTTGAGATGTTCAATCTTGCAGGTAATTGTGTTCTTCCTGGAAAAAAATATGAAGGAGGAAAATGCATACAAATGTTGTTCTACTGTATTCATGCTCTATTGTGTTGACTTTCATATTTAAACTTTGCAGAACTGTTTTACAATAATTCGTTTCCATTACATGTTAATTTGTTTTGTCAGCAGTACAGAGAGGCACATGAACTGTACCATCTTCCGGGACTCCAGGGAAATTAATTACACCCTAGTTATTAATGAAAAATAACAACCCTCTTAAAAAAGTGGGTGCTTATAAATGGATATGGAGGAAATGTTTGCCTTTGCTATAAAATAAAAGGGTAAAGTTTGCTATGCAAACTCTAGCACTCTGCTATTTTTCCTTCTCTACAGTTGTAGTTCTAGATGAACATTTCATTTGAGCTAAGTTACAACTTCCTCCATCAAATACTATATATGGCTGTTGAAAAGCAGTCTCATTCACCATTTTAGTTGTAAGTAATCTAATTATAGTATGTTGAGCTACAGTAGAGCTGTGTTTTTCCTTGAATTTCAGGATACTATCAAATTTCTCTCTTAAACCTGAACTTATACAATTGCTCATACAGTGTCTGCACAAAAGACTTTGCAGTACAATACAAGCTTGTCTTTACTTTTTGTGGTGGAGTCATAAAAGATAGAAACCTGATCTTTTCTTTCAGCTTTTACTGATGAAACGGTGGATGGACAGGGTCACCATCATACTGCTCTGAATAGAAATAAAGAGTCAGAAAATCTATAAAGATATAATAAGGTGTCAGTTTTGCTAAATCCGTATGTCCTAATTTCACCTAAAATGTAAAAGGAAGATTTTCCAAAGAAACAAATGACAGGGAGGTGCTTAATTACCATTCAAAGTCAATGTAGCACATTTAAAGTCAATGGGAGCTGGGTGCCTAGTTTTATCTTTGAAAATACCACCCAAATATTTTGTTTTCACCTTAATGAATTTAGTACTAGACAAGGTTCATGTATTGAATGCAGGAGTTCTTGGTGCAATGATTAATCCAACAATGGATGGAGAAACAGCGACAAGTATTCGTACTTGAAAGATACTAGTTAAAATATAACTATAAAAGGGAATTGTGTGGTACATAGTAGCTTTAGGATCCAGATTTTTTTAAATTATTAGTATTATTTAAAAATCACACATTGTGCTTCTATCAGCAAAAACTGTTTTGGGATAGATCATTTCATAGCAATGCCAGAGCTCATCCCTAGGGAATCTTACTGTAGGGTTGGCTGCACCATCAGCATGTATATCAATTATTTTGCAGCTGGCATTAGGAGTAAAAGCCCCTCCTGTCTTTCAATCCCACACAGAATATGGAGCTTTCCAAGTTTCCTTCTGAGAGTGGTAGAATTTTACCTTGCGGTCAGTCTCCACTAATGTGCTACTGTGGCAATGGGGAGACTGGGGAAGCAGCACTGCAGAAAAGACTATTACCTATTTAGCACGGAAAAAATGTGTCAAAGGTAAACTCATGAACTAGAAAATAAAATAAAGCCAGAGGAGCAACGTATAGTTTGCTGTAATACAGCTAAAATATATGGGACTGTCATCAAAGGGGACTAAGCTGAGATGCAGTTTTTGGTAAACAAGCAAAGAGAGCATGCTACTCTACTTTAAAACAAAACTTTTTGCTCAGCTAATAAATCAGGGAAATATTGCCTCAATTATCAGTAGGCAAGAAAGACCCTAATCAATCTCAGCTACTAAAGAAAGAGAGATTGGGGACATTTCAAATAATACAGCAGATCTAGCTAAAGGTTTTACAAAATACATTTTATTAAGACCTGTATTCATCAGAATTTCTTTATTAATTAAAGCTCCCCACTATTTAGCAAAATCATGAATAGGCTCTGGCTCAATCTCTCTATGACCAGGGCAGAATTCTTAGAAGCAATCAGGCCCAATTCAGAAAGGCACTTAAGCATGTACTTAAAATTAAAAATGAGCTTAAGTGCTTTGCTGAAGAAAAAGAAAATTACTCATGTTCTAAAGTTTAACACATTTTTCAATGATTAATTTTAGCAGCATTCCACCAGTAATACCAGCTGGTAGAATGCTATTTGTTAAATTGTTGGTGACATGACGACAACAAATACTTCATCTAGCATTCATTCAGCTCCAGGATTAAATTTAGACCTCAAAAATATTAACAAGTTATGGCCAATAGCTATTTTAAAAAAAATTCTAAACTTGTGAGCCACAAAGCCCTGACAAGCTTTATAACGGACTAGTTTTTTTAAGCTAATATAGGACAACTTTGAGATGAGCTTGCAAGCATAGGCCCAAACCACCAGAATGTTTGGATAGTATTCCTACGTGAAGAAAATGCTTTTGACAATGTGGAGTGGGCCTATGTAAGGGAGGTGCTTAAAGACCATAGGTTTTTTTGGGTGATCAATTTGAGACACATTAAAAGGGGACTGATTTTCAGACAGTGCTGAATTCCCACCCTCAGAAAAATCAGTCCCTTTTAAAGGTGTCTCACATACAATTTGAGGCACTCAATTACTAATGACTTTGGAAAATCTTGGTTGATTAGAAAGCCATTCATGAAATGGCTAACATACATTCTGAGTATGGGTAAATGTGAAATGACTTGTCTCAAAAATAATTTCTCTTCAGAAGGATTTCAAGGAGGGTCATCCATTACTCCCCATGATTTTTTTTTCTTCTTTTTGGAAGGTGGAAGCCCTTGCTTTGAGATTGAAGTTGGCATACATATAAATAAAATATGCCTAACTGCACTGAGCAAAGCAATCCTACATTGGTATCACCCAAGAGCCCTACAACATTAGGTAGAAATTAAACAAGTCCAGGCATTTCAGCTTCAACTAAAATACAGGCTCTTTCTAAACAATCAGAACTGACCAACCATTTACTAGGCAACCAGTTCACAAAACATCCTCAAAATATTAGGAAAAGGTTATCTAAGATACTAAAATGCAATGATCTGCCTTCAATCTCTTAGCCACAGGGATATATATAGTCCATTAAAAACTGCGGGCCTTCCTCTCATTTACACTAAGGTTACTATGCATCATTCTGGCACTGCAAATGTGCTTTCAAGCAAGCATAAATTACATTTACACTCACTTTAAGGCCTCTTTATACTTTCAGAGTGGTGCAAAGCAGTCAATGTAAATAAGAATCAAACCACAGTTGAATCAAACAAATAGTTTAAAAGAGTTTTATTCCAAGTGATTAATCAAAATAAAAAAGATAAAATATCAGGTTGAGAGTTTCAAAGCAGTTTACAGGATTAGGACATATCTTCCAACACACACTTCTGGATATTCCTCCGCACTCTTAAGAGGGCATGTCCCACAGTTTGGGGACCAATGGATCTCATTAGGGAATACTAGCAAAGTGGCAGATTTTCTGGTCCGTATTTATTTCTAGACTGTTAGATTGATTTAAAAATCTCAACCTAATTATTTCATTTAATTAATTCTAAAGAAAGATGTGTGTCTAGTCCCCATAGACTGCTTCCAAAAATCTCAATTTAATATTTTAAGAACGGTCTAGAAAATAACAAAATGAATATAGACTAGAAAGCTCACTGTATTGCCAATATTATCAAATGAGACAGTATAAGATATAATCACAGGATGTTGTTAATGTAAATAAAGAGAATATTTCAAAATTGCCAGGGCCAGGTGGGAAGGGGCCTCGGGGGGAAAGAGGTAAGCTGCAAGGCAGGGGGCTAGTCTCCGTGTAGCAGTACAGTAAAATAAAGTACAGCAGTAAAGGCAGTACAACTATAGATTATGTTAACCTCTGATTCCAAGTGTGCTGCAGGTAAAAACACATAAAAAGGCGCAGCATTGATCGTGTATAATTAATAGCCAAGAAAAAGTCCTGCCAGACGTCTAACAGCATTAAAGCAAACACCACACTACCTTGCAATGGAATGCCACATTGTATGGGAAAACCCATCTTGCACAACCTCTTTGATCCAAATCAGGTAGTACAGTGCTTGAAGCTGGGTTTTTCATATCCCAGATGAGTGCCCTAACCACTGGGCTATTGGTTAGTCTAGGCACTTATTCCCTCTCATTTTAACTAGCAGTTCCAGCCTAGACCCGAACAATCACCAGATGAAATTTTTGTTGAAACAGTTTTGATGAATCGGCATTTTTCAATGACAAAAAACCACATAAAAATGTCTGCCCAGCTCTCTCTCTAACCTGTGACAGTACTCCCCTTTCCCATGCTGGAAGGTTTATGGAGCCCTTTAGTGGCTGGATGTTGTACTATGTGGTCAACATAGTGCCCAGTAAGGAACCAGGAGGTGGTTACAATACTGTATATTCAGAGACTGATTTCTCTTGGCCGCTAGTGGAAATAAAGACAAGGTGGGAGAGGTCATATCAGACTAGGGTGACCAACCGTCCCACAAATTGCATGACAGTTCTGCAATTGGATCCTTTGTCCTGCAACACCTACACAATGTCCTACAAAATATGGAGTTGGGGAGTGGCTGGGCTTGGAGGGGCACAGAAGGGGCGGGGGACCAGCCACAAAGCAGGGGGCTAGTCTCCCTGTAGCACCATTACTAGCTGATTAATTGTTCTGTGTGCGTTTACCTTGTTAGCAAGCTAGATAGATCGCTAGCTAGCAGCTAGCTACTGAATGCAGAATTTAGTTAAATGTGTTGTTTTAACAGTCTACATCTTCCCGAAACGGGTTGTTTTGCTACAAAGTGAAATTCGTGCTCTTGGTTCCATTAAAGGGATTTATTAATCTTCATTTCGTTGTGTCCCACGATGTCCTGCAAATGAGATCATGCTGTCCTGAAACTGGACTCGTCAGGTGGTCATACTATCTTGGGCCAATTTCCGTTAGCAAAAGAGACGAGCTTTCAGGCTTGCACAGCAGAAATAAGAGTCATATTGGTTGGGTGTAAACACAGTTATTAGTAAACTGAAACATATTTACAATAAAAGGGAGTAACCAGTTATTTTGTTTTAAAGCACACAATGAAACTACATTTAAAAAGTCATCCAGACAGAAGTAGGACTTTGTTTTGTTGCCTCTGTGTGGCAAGCTTTTGCTTTCACTAAGGTACAAAGAGACCCTGGCATTTATACAGTTGTGTGTTTACATTTCAAAACAAACTCTCTCTCTCCAAGACCCGCAAACATTTTGCACAAGCATATCTTCAGATACTGTAACCATAGCTCCAATTTTTGTCAGCCTCTAAAGGAAGTGAAATGGATCTGCAAGAGATCTCATTAATAGATGGTTTGTTTTTAAAGCTTAGATTTTTTTGTGAACATTTTAAGTCTAACTTTCTGAAGTAATAAGCACTTCGTGTCGGTCCGGAGCATGTTTGTGACCCACTTAAGTCATTAGGAGTTGGCAGGGCTCAGCATCAGGCTAGAGACACCCATCATCTTGCAAGACCAGACCCGTAACTTCATCTACCAATTCTACAAAAAAAGAAAGACACCCCAAATAAAATCTGGGAGAGAGATCTGGGAGCCCAGGTCTCTCTGGAGAAGTTGAATTTCATTTTAACTGTTGTTGGAGGCTATTGCCTCCAAAATTGACCCACAAGTGTTAACTCATGTGAAATCAGTGGGAGTTAGGCCTAAATCTTTGGAAATATTTAGATGCCTGAAAGAAATGTCTAAGCAACATTTAGCCAAAAATCACTCACTCACCCCTAGAAACCATCACTCCAGGTCAGAGTTGAGGCAGATTCCTGAGGCAGCATGGGGGAAACTCATACTCAGTGCCCATTCCATAAAGTTCTGTGTATGGTTAGAGTGTTTCATATTCTAGGGGTGTCAGTATGACACTTTTCACTAAATTAATTTTAAAAATTAAAATTCTAATAATTTAATACAAGTGTTGCTGCAGTTCAGTGCTATGCTCAAATTTTATTTTCTACGAAAGATAAAAGACTCTTGTTTTAGAACAGATGTGATGATTTAACTTTTAAAGACGAGGGCTCGGAGAACTTTTCCAAGCTTCTGCTGATACAATGCACAAATGTTAGCGATGCCCAAACGGGGCAACAAAAGTGGCTGGGTGAGGAGCACCCAGACTTTCCACCTCCAATCCCACACAACATAAAATGAAAATATTTTACTCCAGAGAATAACTCTTGATCCTCAAAACATGCCCACTTGTAACAATGCTGGAGAGTTATTTTGTTTCACTGTTGAACTTAATCCTGGTTTTTAAGAGGCTGCAGGACAGAAAGGAGGTTCTGACTAGAATAAATAGTGCAGTTCAGGAGATATTCCTTCAACAGCGTATATTACAACAGATGCCATCTCTTACATTGCCAAATCCATCCTCCACCTCCAGTGTCACTTTTTGCCAATGAAAGACTCTTGGGAGACAACAAAGGGCCTCCTTCTATAGCACTTCCCATGCCAAGATTAAAATAATTATTTACGGCTCTGAAAGTTATTCAAATCCACCATTACGAATAATAGTTACTGTTAGAAAAGAGCAAGAAATACCACCAGGCTTTATGAATTTTTTAAAATGGAGGACAGGATATTTTTCAACACTTACATCACAGCAACCTTAATAGATATACAGGAGGGAAACAGGAGAACCCAGATTTCAATGGAGGGTGAGATTTGCCACCAGATTTGATCAGAGTGGGGAAATCAAATATGGAAAGAGAAATCTTGAAGGAGTGATATTTAGGGAATTTTGTATTAATATACCTCAAAATTGTACAGAAGTTTCTCTATGGAAACTTTGAAGTGATTAGTTTGCATGGCTAGCTGTGTTTTGTATTAATAGAAATAAAAACAGTAAAAACATTTTTGTTAGCAATCAGATATGGCTACGTTGTATGCAGAATTGTTGTAACTGTGTTGGTCCCCAGAATATTAGAAAGACACGACAGGTGAAGTAATATGTTATTAGATCAACTTCTGGTGGCGAGAGAGACAAGTCATGGTGGAGAGATTAGTGTGTTACAGATTTGTTGTAATAAGACAAATACAGTGTCTCTATTTAATCCATGATTTTTAGTATCTAGCAAAGTTATGAATGTATCACTTATTACAACCATCTATAATCCATTTAACCACCCCCTCCTAGCTTCCCCTTAGAACTGGAGAGGTGTTAACTAGCTATTTCACCTTGAATAGTCCCTTGAAATATGTGCTAATACTCATGCTAAATACTTTGTTCCACCTTGGATTTAGCTGTGACACCGAGTACATTTCCCAGACCTAAAGAAGGGCTCTGTATAAACTCAAAAGCTTGTCTCTCTCTCAACCACACAAATTGGTCCAATACAAGATATTATTTCCCCCATCATGACTAACTATGCACAGGAAAGCAGTTCTGAAGGTAAAAGTTGCTGTTTTTACATAGTCAGGTCATAGAAGAACCACACTTTAAGAGTATGAATTACCCAGATCACCACGAAAGTCACCGATATGCTGTTTTGAAATGCTGTTAATGCTACAACTTTTTAGGGAGGGAGAACAATGATGAATACCCAGGTAACCACCCTCTAATATGCAAATAGACCAATAGCTAATGCCTACTCTTTTGTTTTATTCAAGTACTTCCTTTTTTTGGCTCAGGTTTTTAGAACTTGTTCAAACCTTGCTTTTGTATCTTTGTTACTATATACAGATAGCAGGAAATTCCTTTTGTCCCGAGGAAGCTGGCTTTTCTCTTTGGAGAGGTTTGTGGGCAGCTAGAAGGTGTAGTATAGAAAACAGAGGCTGATTGAAATAAGACATTTAAATTGTGGACACGCTTATTGAACATTGTTGGTGTGTAAATGTTAGTTACACTTTTATTATTTGTGTTGTGGTAGTGCCAAGGAACTCCAGTCATGGACCAGCACTTCATTGTGCTGCACAATGCACAACCACAGTCCAAAGACTGTTCTGCCTCCAAGAGCTTAGAATCTAGATAATCTCATTTTACTTCTTAGACTTGCTGCCTACGATATTTCAAGATTTGAAAATATTTTATGTATTTCCTATGCGCAAAATTCAAGCTTACAAATTATCATCATCTCTGATCAAATCATCAAGGGGCAGCTATCACTTGACAGCTGCTGCTTTTTTCTTCTTCTACTACTAATGCTGGACCCAGTCCCACAAACACTGGAATTTAGAGGTGCACTGTTTTAATTTCATACCAACTCCTTCACCCATCAGTCTGTTTTTGGTACTTACTTATGTACGTAATTTCACTCACATGAATATTACCCACCTGTTTACTTTATATACTGCAACAGCTCTCGGGTCTGATCCTGTTCCAACTGAAACCACTGGGAGTTTTGTCATGGACTTCAATGGAAGTTCGAGCAGTCCCTAAGTAGACAAACAAAATAGGTTGAGTGGTGTTTCTCTTTGAATAAGAGTAACACTTGAAGAGCTAGAATGGGGAGTAACAACTCAAACTGGAGAAAAACAAAAAGAAATCAAACAAGAAAGAAGTGACTTTCTAATTTCCCTTGACTGCTGTTGTCCTTTTTCTAGCAGGTACATAAAAAATGCTACTTCAGCAACTTTGAAAACAGACTGCCAATTTTACTGCTAACTCTGCCAACAGTCTGACAGCGCACATATGCACGCATGGACAATTACTGAATAATCTAGTCACTTTTACCCAGAAGGGTAACATCTACTCCAAAGGATATTACAATGGACAGTGCTGGAGCTGATCACAAAGTATGCTCTCTATAAAAAAACCCTCCACCATCCAAAAGTCAGATGGTATTCTAGAATACTTTAATGTATACATGATCCTTACAATGGTAGTGGTGTGATGGAATAAAAAAAACCTATAGTCCAGGGATAGACTAAAGGATGAAATTGTGGATTTATCAAGGTAGCATATAATTTGGAAGTTCAGCTAGGGTTCAAATTAACAAGGAGAGGTCAGTTGAAGGAAGACATAGCTGGGGATAGTTATTTGCTCAGAAGTCAAGTGAGATCAGGGAAGGATTTGGAGACTGTGGACTCAAAGTGAATTCCTGAGAAGAGGAATGAAGTTTTTGTCTCAGACCTTCTCCTGAAATGTAGGAAGGGCAAGAAGTAGATCAATCAGATTACCTGGAGACGCTCTTAGCACAGTACATGTATAGAAGTGAGGCATGAGTTACTAGGACCATATTTGGAGTCAGGAAGGAACTTTTCCCCATGTCAGATTTACAGAGACCCTGATGGCTTTTCACCTTCCTCTGCAACATGGGGCAATTGCAGATTTAAAGTAGTGTAAACTGCGGTTTCTCTGTACCTTGAAGTCTTTAATAATGATTTGAGGATTTCACGAACTCAGCCAGAGGTTAGGGGTCTATTACAGCAGTGGGTGGGTGAGGTGCTGTGGCCTGCCATGTGGAGGAGGACAGATTAGATGATCATGATGGTCCCCTCTGACCTTAAAGTCTATGAGACCATGTTAAGTGCATTTTTATGTTTAATATTAGCTTTCATGTTCTCCTGCGTATGTTATTCCGTTGTTTTCTTGTGCACCTAGTTTCTGTTCCTCAAAATCTTTTCCCAGGGTCTTTAAGCTTTTGTTACAAACTAAATGCATCTGTTGTTTTACCCTGTCTGTGTGACTGGTTGCACATTTCTTTACTAGCAAATATAAAAGAACCTTAGCTTATTTCTGAAGGCAGATCAAAGTTATGTTTAAACAATGCATATGAAGGATCAGCAGGTTCCCACTGTGCCACGAATCGCTACAAAAGTGGAGAATGGCAGACAAACTATTACAATAACCTTTTAAGAAAAGCCTTGTTACTGATGGTTTCTGTTATCTGGCAGACATCTGAGACATGTTCGCAACAGTGGGAACTACAGTGATTTTGTTAATCCGTACTATTAGCTAAAGACCTTGCAACATAAAGCTGCTGAGAAGCAACCAAAACATACTAGGTAAAATCCTGGCCCCCACTGAAGTTGATGAGCATTTTGCCATAGATTTTAATTGTGCTAGAGTTTTATTTATTAGGCCTGTTTCTCTGCTCACACTGGTATAATCAAGAGTAACTTCACTGAAGTCGTTGGAGTTACCTGGTATGCAAAGCTAGTACAAGAGAAGAGACACAGGCCCATTATGCACTCAGGCTTTACTTAAGACTTCTTGAAATCTTGCAAGGAGCATATATTTGTTACTATTGCTTTGCACTTATATAGCACCTTTCAGCTGAAGATTTCAAAGTGCATTACAAACAACAACAAATAAACCCTCACGATAGCCATGTAATACAGATAGGGCTGTTTTGTATATTAATTCTTTTCAGATACCTAGACATTGTGATAGGCAACTTTTATAAACAAAAACAAGACATCTTACTTATTTTGAGCCAGTTTCTTCATTTTTTAGACTTTGACCATCCTTGCATCACACCTGGCACACTTCTTGAAATATGCCTCAACGAGTGGGCTAGATTGTGCAACCTCTACTCACCTCAGCAAGTCCTACACAAGGAGCGTCACTGGAGTCTAACTTCATACGTAGGAGACCGTGACCTAGGCCTGGCCTACACTTACCACAAAATTCGGTGGCAGTCAATGGGAGATACACAAGCTACTCTACATAGCTTGTTTATTTCCAATCGACTTCCTAAATTCTAATGAGCGCAGCATCCCCACTACAGTGCACCTGTAGGAAATGCCCTTCTGTAGACACAGTGGTACTTTTTTTTTCTGGGGGTGGATTTATAAAGTCAATTTCCAAATCAATTGAGCAGGTCTCCACTTCTGCTCAATTGATCCTGGGGAAAACAAAAAACAAAAACAAAAAAACCACACAATCTGATGGCAGCAAGACATACCCCTAGAGGACTCCACAATGGGGACTTTCTCTCTCCTTCCCATGCTGTAGCTGAAAATCCTAAATTACACATAGTACATAGAACAAAGCCTCCAAAGATGGAACAGTTAGAAATGTGTCTGAGAATCAAATTACACCTACAGTATAAGATGTAAAATGGGTTTAACTTTTCTTCAAGCTTTCTACGGAGCTTGGATACATTTTACCTCAGGCAACAATGATTGAGTGGCACTCAGACGCTGACAACTAATTGTGCTGTATTTATACCTATATACAGCCTAAAAAAGCCTAGAAGTTAACAACTACCTCTTATTCCAGTCTTGGGAGCGGCTACAGTTCTAAAGCTATAATCACCAAATACAGTGATACAAGTTCTCCAAGTATTTATTTTGGCTTTTACCCGTGGAAGCTGCATTAACAGTGAAAACAAAATTACTTGTTCATATGATAGGTGTGGACATCATGAACTCAGTAGATGCCTGGTATAAGAAGCTGGTAAATAGTAGTGTCAGTTTCCCCTCTCTTCCCTCTCCTGAACTGCTTAGAGTCACATCCAGAAACAATAGGAACTTGTCGGAATTTTGGAAAATTCCTCTTTAAATTCTGCAAAATTTCTCTTAAATTTTTCTTTGTTTTATATTATTGAAAAACAACAACATGCTCCTTGTAACACACAAGGAGAGTCATTTACAAATATTTATGGAAGGGAAGATTCTTAAAAATGCCTAAGAGACTTAGGAGGAAGAGACTTGTGCTCCAAAGTCACTTAGCCACTTTTGAAAATCCCACCCTACCTTGCTAAACTAACTGGCAGCTAAAGTGGAATAATATCACAGTTTATTAAAGCAAAATGCTGGAAACTGCTATTGATAATTCTGCAAACATCTGCTTACTTCCATCTGGTACAGAATACTCTCCCAGTTGGCAGAACAGTGACACATACTGTTTTATAAACTGCCAAAATAAACCCTCCAAAAGTTACAAGGCAATGGAAATCAGAATATCCTCCTTTGCATATAAGTGGAAAACATCTCCCACTAAGAACAAAGAAAATATTTTGTTACTTTGAAAGGCAAGTAAAAGATTTTCATCAATTCTGATCCTGAAAATACTTATAAACAAGTGTAACTTCACAAACTAAGTAGCCTAATTTAATTCAATATGTGAATTCAGAGAGCCCAATTTTTAAATACAAGCTACTTAACAGGATGTCCTTGGATCTGCTGAGCTGACACATAATGCTTGTTTTATTTGCTTTGACCATCCTGATGTAGGAAATTAAGAAATCCATGTTTAAAAAATAATCCTAGAGTTACATAAAATATGTAGCTCCTTTCTACTGTATTTTATTCATTGCTGTATATTACCCCACATTGCCTTCTGTTCTGTGATCATATCATTAAAGATCTTATCATAACATATGCTCACAAGGAGGTGGAGGTCAAGTTCTTAAGAAAACCTTAACTCTGAATAGTCTGACATTTGTGCACTAAAAACCTCACATATAAAACACCACAGTATATTAGGATTTGAACTTCAAATTTAAAAATGCAGAGGACTAAATCCTGTAGTGTTAAGGTCCACATAGTAAAGACAACCTTTATACATGCAAGGCCTCCTCATGGGGGAAGTGTGCTCAAGTGAGTAAAGTTACTTGCACGAGGAAAGGTCTGCTAGATCACCTACTGAGAGAAAGTAGATTTCAGGATGTGACCCAAAAGTGTATATGGGCAAAGCAGGGGGGTTGTAAGTGACTTCAGAAAATAAGAAATTTTGTAAAAATAAAGGAGGAAGATTTTTTTAAAAAGTAATAAAAGACGTTTAAAAACATTTGAAATGAAGAAAAGCACAATTTAAAAATAAGACAAAATGAGAGAGAGAGAGAGCCATATAGAAACCCTACACCCATCTTTATAGAATCCACAGAGTTAAACGTGTGTGTGTCTTGATGCCAGCGCTCAAGCTCCATGTCTAGCAAAAGCAGCTTTAAAAAAAAAAAATTCTTTGTGCTGCCCATACAAGTTTTTAAAACGTTATGAATAAGTTACAAATAAATATAAGCAGCTAATGAATTAGGGCGAAGTTCATCTCTACAGAAACCAGTGGAGTTATACTGGGATGAATGTAGCCCAATCCTGCAATTCATTGTGTATCTGCTGCGTCCATACAACAAATTGCAGGATAAGAATCACAGTGCATCCTGGGCAAAAATACTTCAAAATTACAAAGTACAAAATTACATGGCAAGCTAAGCTCACTGCACCAATCTGCACTGTGGGGTTTTTCAGTTAGTTGTACTCCAGAGATTGTCTCTGACAGAAGACCATAGAGCTACATATCTAACATGATGCTTAGCTTCCAGTCAGTGCACCCTAGAGCACAAGTCAGTCAAGAAATAGTAAAGAACAGTCATTAGGACCAAATAAGAAAAGACCTCCAACACCTGTTGAACTCCCATCTGAAGGTGGGGAGAAGAAGCTACAGCTGAAATGAACTTGGGCATTGTGGCAAGTGGGGGAATAAGTGAATTTTTCAAGACTTTGTGAATGGTTCAGGTTTAGTTCATGGGATGCACCTAACCTATCCCTACTCCTGTTTTTCTCCTCTGTTTATATAAAAGGGGAAAATATTAAAATAGTACTCAGAAGTCAATGGTGCGAATTCAAATCTAGTATAAAAGGGTGCAAATCTCATCTAAGCCAACAGCACTTTAACCTGCTTACACAAAGATCGGGTTAAATTCAGCATTGCTATGGACAATAAATGATAAAAAGAATAAATGAAAAGGTTAAAATAGAAAATTAGGGAAAGACAAAAATACAAAAGATGGGGGGGAGGTGGGAAGAAAAGGAAGTGAAATATTAGCTAAAACATGTGATCTTAATCATGTGATATTTTCCTTTTAGTATCAGTTGGCTGGCCTCCCAGAGCAACTAATAGAAAATATAAGAGGCCAAAGACACCTTAAATGAGATGAGCCCGAGTTAAGGTAACCAGATGTCTCAATTTTATAAAGACAGTCCTGATATTTGGGGCTTTTTCTGATAAAGATGCATATTACTTCCCACCCGTCTGAATTTTTCACACATTAGCTGGTCACCCTAGTCTGAGTTCTCAATCAACATTACCTGGACAGAAAGTTTTTCCATTATTTTAAAACTTTGCTTTCATGATCCTTTGCAATTTAGCTAAGTTTAAAAGCATGTACATTCTAAAAAATTAATAATCATGGAAAATAATCAAGTTTATTCCAGGAACTTTAAGACTTTGGAGCTTAATGACACAAAAAGGATAGTGTTAATGCATGCGCCTTGTTCTCTCATCTATATTTCAGCCATTCTTACACCAAAGGTATTTGATCAGCCTGAAATAAATGGCATGTTCTTAACCAAATGACCTTTTCATCCCTTTTGTATTTATTCATCGATCAAAAAGTCTTAAAATAAAAAGCTTACTTTTTAATAGGAATTAATCTGGTTTTCAAAAAATAAAAGTGTCCAGATAATACTTTTGAGAGATGCCTGCTTCTGAATTTACATCCAAGGGTTGAATGACTGTTGATAAAATGTCTGGAAACTCACCTAAGCGTTATATTTTTTTCCAGTGGAATCTAAAGAGGAGGCTACACTCAGAAAGTTGGGACTGACTCATTCCCTTCTTCTGAAAAATTCACAAGAAGGGATAAAGTTGAGATTGTCTGGTGAGATGCTGGATATTTCATCCAAAGGGCCTGATCCAAAACTAAAGCCCAGGCTTTCCTCTGACTTCACTTGACAATGGATCATGCTTAAAAAAAAGAGTGCCAAGCAGAAGGACACGCTTTCTTTTCCATTTCCCGCCTGCCTGCAGATACTGTATTTTAATAGCCCCTGTAGCCTGTTAACTTTCTTCCCAGTTAGTTCTGGGTAGCAAATGTATACATTAGCCTGCTGTAAGATCTGAGAACCGCATCAAATAAAGTCACCCCCACAGAACCGAATTTTCAGAAGTAGCCACATAAATGTCACATGTGTACCCTACATGTATGTACATACGAACAAGTGTACGAACTTGTAGGAGGGATTAGTTATCCTAGCTCCCACTTGCATACAAAAGAGGGAACGCGTTTATGCAGTTTCAGTAGACAGCTTTTAAAATGTTGCCCTATACAGAAATTAGCCTCACTGTCTTATAGAAAATACATTGCTATATATATTTTCATTGAGTGCATGCGCCTTTCATGGCTTATCCGTGACACTATGAAACACATCCATTGGACCCCAGTAATGGCTTATTTGTGATCAGAGCAAGAAAACTCTCATCAAACGGCGAGAGTTAACTGATGTCTAGTGTGCAGAAAATAGTCCTCAAGAAATAGATTAAGCAGAAAGTCAATTTGGTAGAAGACATTCAAGCTGAAGGCCTCAGGAGTACAAAATTCAGCGCTCTACATCACTAGAAATAACTAAAAGGGAAAATCCACCTACACCTCGTTAGCTTTTATACCTTTCATTTAAGCTGGCCATATTTCCCATTGCAGACTAGAAAATGAGAAGTGCCAAAATACCCAATTGTTCAGAGTCATGCAAAGAGGCAAAGCAACAATACCTATCATTTAGTTATCCAGCAATCCTGGGCAGATCTCTCCTTGATGCAGTGAAGCCCATAGAATGGGTGATAAAGGGGCAGGAAAACTCTACAAGGCATCTCTCATGGAGTTTCCTGTCCATAGCTCCCTCAAGGCAGGATAGAGTCAGTGGTTGTACAGATTGGAGAGGCAAGGCCTCCCACTCTCCCACTCCTGGGAATCCACAGAGAAGGGCACAAAGCCAGTGCATGACTCCATGTTGCCATTCTGACCCATCCCCGTTGCTGTAGCATAGCTCCAATATGAATCACACTGCCATTGACTGGATCCTTCTGTCGTTACTCAGTAATGACTGGAGTCCCCTTCTCTTCACCCCAAAACCGCACGAAGTGCCTTCTACATAAAGCCCTTTAGAATGCTAGCCACAGAATGCAAGGAAAGGAGGATGGCTTTTGGTCTATCAAGTATCCATTTGAGAGGAGGGAAAGATTGCAGATCCTGAAATATTCTGACAGAGGAGAGAGTACTGACACTACACTCAGATATTTTGGACTTGACAAATCTTAACACAAGTGGAGGTGGTAATTTTGCTCTGTGATTCAGTTTTGGTTGATGAACCAGGAGACCCTGCTAAGCCTGTGAGAGAGGAAGCAACAGGAGTGGCTGTGGACAAATTTCTTCTGGCTGTTTGTTTTGTTTCATCATTTTAGAGACCAATCTATGTTACAGATGGTATTTGCCTGTGGCAGCGGGCTGGACAGATTAAAGTTTACTAAAATAACAAATCAAATACAAAAATGGTAAATTCTATAGTTGTACAGGCTTCTTATTTGTGGTTAATTCTGATTAACACTAAACAAAACTTCAGTTCCACTATGTAGATTTGAAATCCAAAATATATCTGAATACTTTGGCAAAATTCTCAAAATGTAGCACTGAGTTTGCCCACTTTGGTGTAATTTCCAAAATATATTCCCTATTAACCAGTTTACCCACCTGGATAAGAAAGCCATGCTACTACAACTCTCTCAAGTCTATGCCTAATTCACTTGACCATACAGCCATCTGGGCAATCCAGAGCTTCTCTGAAATCTCAATTTCCCCATCTGTACATTAAAATACAACCACCACTTAATTACCTACAGGCCAAATCATGCTTGACTGACTTAGTTTTCTCTGGACTTCAACTAGCATCGTGAATGCTCAGCAACTATAAAAATCAGGCTATTCATTCAGATACTTTAGACATTCATGTTCAAAACTTCTGTCCTAAGTGACTTGTTTGGGAAGTACTGTGACCTAGTAAATTTGGCACGGGACTTGGAGTCAGAAGACCTGGGATCTAAACTTGTTTCTGACACTTATTTGCTGTGTGACTTGTTCAGGTCAGTGGCCTACTCTGAACCACAGTTTCCTGATCTGTAAAATGAGATTCTGATACCTACCTTCTACATAACATTTGTAAAGTGCTATGGAACTGCAAAGCATTCAGGTCAAATTAGTGGTAGAGGTGGGAATGGAACTCCAGAATCCCTGCCTCCTAATTCTATACTCAAGGCACTAGCCCATGCCGCAGATTTTTTAAAAATTCACAACGGTGTGTTTTTGTGGGAAGCTGATAATAGTTTTGTAAGTACCTAGATAATTGATTTCATTTAGACAACATTTTGTGCAAGTTATTTTTAATTAACATAGGTGAGGTCTCCAGGATCAAAAGGGCTAAGCATGAGCTGGATCTATCCTATCATATTTTAAGAGACAGCTTGTTCAGTGCAAGAATAACATTTCTGAAAAGGGCATTACATTCTAAACTCTCTAAGTTGCTAACAATTTTATAGTGATTTTTTTGAAGCCACTGGGATTTTGCCTCTGAGGAATATATGGCCCATGCTGAGATTTGTTACAGAGGAAATATTTTCATTTTAACAGCTCTACTCTTTTATCCGCTCGGTTTTCTATTTCTTGTGACCTTTTGGTCCACCTGAAATTTATTCCATTAGAGGTATCCATTTAAAAAAGGCTTCACTGCATTTTTGTAAGTTTCCTTTACCAGACAGAATTTAGCAGTCAGAAATAGATGCCTGACAGAGCAAAGGTCTCTTGACAGAGAACTGTTTTAATCACATTTAAAGAGAGAAAAATCACTGGAGGAAAAATGAAGTGATCTTCTCTAGGTTTAAATAAAATAGGTTCAACTTTAGTTGTGCTTTGCATCAAAAAGCAGCATTTTATTCTGAACTCACTGCAAACAATAAAAGTGCTGTTTTATTACCAACCTTTTGAAATGATATGCACAACATAATGAACTGCTTGCATATTAAAGGCACACTGTTTAAGAAGCTCAACCATCGTTCAATCATCTGTTCCTCAAACACCTACTGGACAAGTAGCTGCTTCAGTTTTATTGTTTCTCTTTAAAATCAACTGCCACTCTGCAGGTTGACAACAGGTTAATTCCAAACCAAAATGTTTGTTTTAAAAATTCTTTTTATGGTAGTTAGCAAATGGGAGTACCAGCCATTCAGAGATGGCTGGCGTGTGCTCTTGATATCCTTATTTTATGGGCAATTTAATAAATTAACCTGTATACACTAGATTTCATCACAAACGTGTCCATTGTCTAGCACAAGAGGTCATTCTGGCAATGTAATACAATTTGTGCATATAAGAAAGACAAAATAGAATATCAAAAAGGTACACAAGAAGAATGTTTTTTCTACAGAACCTCTGCAGCTCACAAATGGAAAAGTAATGGCCCACAATTCCTCTTCCAATCTCTGTATAGAAAGGATTCTTCTAACAAGGCAGGGGGATCTTATCTACTGTATTTCTAATTTTATCCCCCTCTCTTATTGAACCCATATGGAATCTCTGCAGAGTCTGAGGTGTGTTGGATTCAAGGAGTGGAGACTGAGTGGGCAAGGGGAACAGGACAGGTGGGTTTGTTGTGGGGATATACCTTGTCTCTCTACTCACCTCCTGTCAATGTAAGTTATCCACCTCCTTCAGAGGCAGTAGCTAGACCAAGGAAAAATTTCTTCCATTAATCCAGGATTGTCTACACTGGTGTTAGGTCAGTGTAACTATCTCATTCATAGGTGTGGATTTTTCACAACCTTGAGTGACATAACTGAGATAACTTAATTTTCTAGTGCAGATGAGACCTTAACCATTGTCGCAGTTTCTCCATCTGAGAAATAGAGATAATAGGTCTCCCTGACATAGCTTACACGTATCTTAGGAAGGAAGCAAGCCAGTCCCTGGTATCGAAGAGGTTGAGAAACACTGATCTAGACCACAGGAGAGCAGTGAGGTTTAATTCATTCATGTCTTTAAAATACTTTGAGATCCTTAGATGAAGAATGCTATAGAAAGTGCAAAGCAATACTATTAATAGGGACTCACAGTTGGAGATTACAATTTGTTTTCTTTATAGGGGAAGTATTGATCACAACAACAACTGGGCTATTTCCTAGTTCTTTTAGAAAAGTCCCTTGAAGTCTTTAATTTTCAGCAGAAATAGGCAGAGGAGACCTCAGTTTAATATTTCATCCAAACTGGCTTATGTATCAAAATAAAGTTCCAGTCCCAAGATTTTTAGATATTGTTACTAATATAGTGTTATAGAAGATCAAAGTGCTGAACAAACATCACTCAGGGGAAACTAAAATGAATGCCACATAACAGAGATGGTATAATTGTTGCAATCGCATGAATCAAATGCCAATTCTAGGCAAGAAAATGCAAGTTCCTTTTAAACGTATATGAAAAATTGCCAAAGGGTTGCATCGGTTGATAAATCAGGAAGAAAATTCAATGTAACGATCTTATTTTCAAATTTCATGTATCTAAAAATGTTTCTTTTACAGCATATTTAAAATATTCATGTTCAATGCACTTAGCAATAATCTCAAAAGCAGAAATATAAAACCATTTAGAAGGACCATAGATCTGTCCATCTTCCTGGAGTTTTTGAAGAGTAAGGGATACAAGTGCACCAGTGTTCCACAGAAAAAAAATCAATACCTATTATAAAAAAAAAAAAGCTAAATATTTTTTCAAAGTATCTTCAAGGCATTTTATAATCATTATGGGTTAGGCAAGTATTATCCCAATTTTACTGACATGATGAGACATGCAAATAATATTTTGTTGTGTTAAAAGGGCTAAAAAATTCTGCAATCATAGACTTAAAATTACTAATAAATCCTAATATCACTGACCAAAGCAGAAAACATGATAGAAAATAAAATCATTTTGATATACTCCAGTTTCTGGCCATATGTTGCTGTCATTGTTAGTCATCCTATTGATATCTAAAAAATAAGGTTTGCAGCTTGATTCTGCACTTAGGTGAGCATATTCGTCACCCTATCTAAGAATTTCCCTTAAGGTGTTAAGACTGCCGCACCTGTGTTCAATGGAACAATTGGGCACTGAACACTTGTTGGTAGTCCCTCTCAAGATGACGGGTCACAGTACCACCTGTCCTTGCTTCCAGCTGTTCTCCAGATGTTATAATTATAAAGAAGCTGGAAAAAGGCAGATAGTGTGATAAACTATTTTTCAAAAATGACTACATTCTCTAATATAACTACATACCCTTTAATATAACTTTTCCACATCAGCAATTGTGGTTACCACAGGGATGTGTAATGCAGCCATGAAGAGAAAGGGTGGAAGCCCCCAAAACACATATTAAGAAACAACCCACACTATGGAAACATTTTGAGATCACATCTGTTATACCCTATGTAGCTTGGATTTGTGGAAAGTTGTTAGTAATGCTTTAAGTACACATCATGCCTAGCCCTAATGCAGCGAGGCAGATGATTAAGAACCCCATCTGCTAGGTGACCTACCCCCTCCTCACTTGAGCTGGAGGTGGGGGAGAAAAGACTGCACGCTCTGTCCTCCTGCCACCTCCAGGCAAGTGGCTGGCTGGCACCAGCACTAGAGAGAAAGCATGCTACAGCCAGGAAGAAAAACTATAGCCACTTAGTTCTCAAGAGGAGTCTGGGGGGGAATCAGGGGAGGCATTGTGACGGAGTTACAGCTCTTTCCTGGGACGATGCAGCTACTTCAGATTTAGGACACTGAGCAAAGGTTCAGTGTATACTACAGCTGAAATTCCTCTCACAGAACAGCAGAAGATTTTACCTAATTTTCCTACCTAGTCTGTATGTCGTGACTATCAACTGCTCTGCTGAAAGGATAAATGTAACACATGCCATCTCTCTGGAAAACAACAGACAACATTCTCTGTATTACTCTACCCACATTTTAAAGTTGGAATGCCAAAGGATTTTATGAAAAGCAAAACAATGTGAGTCTCAAACTAAAGGTCTTCTACTAACATGCCAGTCACAAGCAAGGTAAAACAAGTGATTGGGGCACAAAGAGAGAGAGATGTGAAGGAGACTCACTGGTTAAAGAGATTTCTCATGTTAAAACTGTATACTTTTCTTCACTATAATAATTGGGTTAGAGAGAATGAAAATATTTAGAAAAGTAAAGTACCAAAACCACATCTACATGTATTTTTAAAGGGACTTTAAGGTCTAGCGAATTGAAAAAAATTAAGCAAAAAGTTGTATTAGTGCTATAGCTACCAGTTTTTGTGAGTTTACAGTTACATTTTCTTAATTTAAAAGCAAACATTTTTCCTTTGTTGCTGTGTGAAAGACAGATGCAAACTAAAGAGGAAGCTAAGGAAATAATGAAAATGACCGAAGTGCTGACAATAGGGCAGTATAAACAAACTGATATTTGTCTATAATAGTATGTGTTGTAATAATAGTAGGTAAAACATTTTCTTCAGAAATTAGTGTTTTTCCATTTGACTGTGTCCCTTTAATTTTTTAATTTTGTTTTGCATGTTGGACTAAAGCTTATAGAGCTGACTGTCTCTAACAAAAGTACTACTCTCTTGAAAGGTCAGATATCTTTAAATAAGCTTCTGCATACTTTACAATTTCAAACCTGAACTTCAGAAAAACCAGACTGATTAAAATGCAGGTAAAAGAATCAATGGCTCCATATTTATAGTTATCAGCAAACAAAAAGAAATCTTTTGAATGAAAAAAAAATGAATGTATTAGGCAGGCCGTTGACAAAAACCGTATGTGCTTGCCATTACTATTATGAAACTAATGGAAAGGAACAAAGATGTAAATATGATACATGCCCGATAGTAGTGTACAGATCTATTCCAAAACACAAAGCATTGAATGCTAGCATACTGCATGACAGTCACTACACAGGATACTATACCATATACATTCATGGACATCACTGTTTTTTGTTTGTTTGTTTCTCCCTGTCCCTCAAACACCAGCTGCTGTTACTACAGCATCAACTCTATAACGCCTATTAAAATAAAAATTTGCATTTACATAGCACTTTCATCCCCAAGTGCTTTTACAAACCAGGGGCCGAGATCACTTCTCCCAAACACGACATACACATCACACTACGGCTCAGAAAAGGAAGACTACTGGATCCAGTTGAAACTGAGGGAAACAGAAGGTGCAGGGCACAGCCCGAGTTAGCAACAGCCAACAAAATGTGGAGACATTCATTCTTTCCAAAGCAGCTTCCGTGTTATTTCCCCCCCTCTCCCTCAACTTTTCCACCAGGACGGCTTCGGTGGTGGCGGTAACACGCCCTCGTCCACACGCAGGAGAACGCCAGGTGAGCTGCGGCCGTGGCCACGCCTGGAGCTAATGAGGCAGGGGCGAGTGTGACCCGTGGCGTGTTAAACCCTCTCCGACATACCCGGGCCGAGGGAGTAGCGGCGCGGGGGGAGAGAGCCGCGTAATCGCCGTGCGGCCAGGGCCAGCCGCGCGTCGCTAGCCCCAGGCAGCTGCAGCTGGGGGGAAAGGCGTGCAAGCCCTGCCCCGCCTGAGCGCCGCCGCCGCCTGCTGGGGACCGCGGCTGCTCCCCGGCGGGGGCCGGGCGGCTGGCCTTTCCCCGGGGGGCCGCCGCCGCCGCGCAGGGACCGAGCACGGACCAGGCGCCCCGAGCCCCCCCGCAGCACGTTCCCCGGGCAAAGCCCCGCGCCCCGCCCGAGCCCGCCCCTCCACCTGGCCGCGTAGCGGGGCGGGCCTTGGGGCTGGCCGGATCAGTGCCGCCAGCGCGCGGCGCTTTGTCTGGCTCCGGAGCGCCGCCGCCGCCGCAGCAGGTGTGGAGCTGGATGCAGCCGAGGCGCCTCGGCGCCGGGCGGAGCGGGGAGTCGAGCCTCGGTTTGCTCCCGCCGCACTCGCGTGGCGTCCCCTCCCCGCCTGAGCTCGCCCGCCGTGCCCAGCAGGGACGCAGGGGCGACCCCAGGTAAGGGCAGGGCGCAGAGCCCGTGGAGAGGGAGCGCTCCGGGAGCCCCGGCCGCAGGGCAGAGCAGACGAATCGGCAGCGACAGCCTAAGCTGCGGAGAGTCCTAGCCTGGCCCGCCGTGGTGTCCCTGCGGCGTCTTCTCAGGCTGTCCCGCTTCTGCTGGAGCGGTCCGGAGCGCTGCCCAAGAGTGGCATCCACATTTGGGCCGGAATAACTCGCCTCCCCTTCCCCCGTTGTCTCGCCTCAGGTTGAAGGAGATCGGAGCTGTGGTGTAAACTCAGTCTCCTGTTCGTTGGCTGCGCGGTTGGCCTCTCTTAGTTTTCCTATCGGCTTAGGGGGGACGGGGCTCTGGTGTGTGTGTGATAGTTTTGTGTCACTGAGTGCAGGAAAGGGCTACTGTTTATTTGCTAGCTTATTTTTGTTCCTAAAGGGATATTTCTCCTTCCTGTCCCCAGTTTGGATTTTAGATTTCCTGAGGATCTGGTTGAGATAAAGGCAGGGGATCTAATCCCTCAGGGGGAATAAAGAGCAATACCAATGTACTAAAAGAAACAGGGCTTTCTGACTGACTTGTATATCAGGGTCACATTCACAGAGTGGCATACGAACTATAACTTACTTAAATCAGGTACCCCTCTGGGAACATTGTTTCTTTCAAGATAAGTGTCTGGTGTATACAGAGAATAGAGAATGGTAACTGCACCAGCTGCAGAAAGTGTCTTCTAGGGTTTGTAACTTTCAGAGATTAAAAAAACTCTTCTTAGACAAAAATGGAAGATAAGTTCTTAGTGAAGGAACCTTTTTGTTTAAAGTAAACTTAGCCTAAATTTATTAAGCTTAGGCTTGGGGCCTTTAAACTGTAGCATCATCAAAAAAGTTTAGATGCAGTCTTTGCAATTCATAACTCCGAATCGGTTTTGGATTTAAAGAAATCGGCTTCACACACTGCTGTTCCTTAATTTATGCTATAAACGGAGCTCCTTTGAATATCGGATCTGATCAATGTGAAATCTTGATTGAAGAGTCTGTGTATTAGGTCCTTGACAAAGCCATTGGTTGCATGTCAGTGGCCCATGAATATTGGGTGGTGGGGGAGGAGATTGAAAAACCAATGTAGTCCATGTCCTCTGCTTTCACAATGAACTGAGATATGCCAAAACTTAGTGTATATACCTGGAAACACCTGGGGCAGTTTCTCACTGGAAGACCCATAATGATTCCACTGAAATGGTATTGCATCTTAAAGACTGAGCGTAAGATCTTGGCCTCACTGACATGGATTGGAGTTTCGCCATGAGACCAGGATTTCATCTTCTATGCCTGTTTCACTGGCAAACTTCTTCTTCTTTTTTCCTTTTTTTTTAATGAGAAATTAAATTTGTAAAACTAATAATTTAAGACTGAAGATTTGGTTATTTCTCAAGAGTAAGAATCTTAGATGCTGGAAGGCTGGTTTAATTTTTAACTTCTTGGTTTTTGTGGATTTAAATCTGACCCTTATTACTAATTTAACATTTTATATGCTTAATCTCTATTTACTGTATATTGGATTGCAGGGGACAGGACAAAGGGTTCAAAGAGCTTTAGAAAAAGAGAAACAATGTGCCCAATTCTGCTCCCACTGAAGTCAGGGACAGAATCGTCTGACTTGAAGGAGATATCCCTATTTACCTTTCCAATCGCAATGTAACCATTCATTAAACCATTCAAAATATAGCTTCAAGTGTCAAATTGTTTAATTTGAGTCAATGTTAAGGCCTTTTAAAAATGTACTTTTAGTCAACTTTTTAAACACCTAACTGAAGTAAGCTGATTAGTTCCTATGCAGCTTTATAGTTTCTCTACTCTGAAGTTGTTAAAGAAAGATGTGGGTCTTGTGAGCTCTTGTTTGCACAGTCAAATTATAAATTGTTTCAATTTAATAAGCAAAATTAAGCCTGTTGGTAATTGAGTTATTAAATTATGCAAAAAATGAAACCTTTTTCTAATTCCTCTTTTAATAAAAGTAATATTCAAAATTTTTGAATTAATTGAAACATGCATGTGTTTTAATGATTCTAAATGTTGTTTAGTATCTTTTGATCCTATAATGGTAAAGTACATTTACGTGCACATAACTTGATCCTACAGTTTTTTTTTGTCTTTCTTTAATTTTAAAAGGGCCTGCTTGTGAGTAAGGATTTGCATTATCATCTATATGCAGATATTTACCAAGGGCAATTAGCCCAATAGAGTGTTTACATGAAACGTTTCAGAGACATAAATTATGGGCCTGATCCTGTAAATACTTGCCCTTGAACATCGTGCTCCTTACTCCCACAAGATGTTCCCCTGACTTCAATGGAATCCTCATCAAATTCAATTGAATCCCTAATGCTTCTAACCAGTGCAGTAAACATTTCTGGGATATGTGCTGAGTAAGCAAAAATCTGAAACTTGTTAAGGTTCCAAAGGTTTTGGGCTTCACTGAAGTTAATTTGTTTCTAATTTGGGAATCAACTTTTTTCCAAAGTGCATATTTTCAAATTATTATTCCTTTTGTGCAAACATGTCTGAGCTTATTTGAGATGCTGGCTTCAGAAAACTGACTGTTCACTACATCTTCCATCAGACTCTATTTCTAATTCAAAATAACAGTGCTGGAGACTAGGTGTCTGCAGTCTTTTTGTTTATAGTGTAAGGATGTCTTCAATCTTCAATTTATATTAAAGAGGGACTGTCAGGCTGTTGGTACCAACCTAACTTGACCTACTTTCTCTCCACTTATTTGCTAATATGCAGTGTTGTCACCATGTTGGTCCCAGGATAGCAGGGGGATGAGGTAGGAGAGGTAATATCTCTTATTAGATCAACTTCTCTTGGTGAGAGAAACAAGCTGTCCAGTTTACACAAAGTTCTTCAGGTTCTGTAAACTCTACGTTGCTCAAAAGCTTGTCTTTCTCACCAACAGAAGTTGATTGAATAAAATATATTCCCTCACCCACCTTGTCTCCCTACATTTGCTATGGCTAATTCTTTACTTTTTTTTTCAGAACACTTATTACAATTAAAACAATAATGACCCTATTTATTTATGAGCAACTCTTATGTATCTGATATGCATGTACGCTAAAGGAAACATATTTGTAAGAGAGGATTTAACTTCAAAAAGGTTATAAGCATGCTAAAGTTATGAAATATCTTGACAATATTTTCTGAAGAGAGAGAGCCCAGTTCTGAAACCCACAATACTGAATAGCCCCATACTCCATAAATAGTCCCATTCACACCATTTGTAGAGTAAGGGGATTTCCTGGAGCATCTTCAATATCAGAGTCTGTCTCAAAGCACGTACTGGATAACCCTTCAATAATCTGACACAGAATCCTAGAAATGTAGTACTGGAAGGGCCCTCAATAGGCCTTCTAGTCCAGTCCCCCTTTACTAAACATTAGGCCTGGACCAATACTTGTTATAACTAATACTTGACAAATGAATAACATGGACACTCATACTTTTGAGTAATAAGTATGACTTTTTTCTTCATCGATGACTTTTTTCTTTTTAAAGTGGGGTCACAATTGTTTAACTATACTAATTGCTTATTTAAAAATAATCTACTGTTAAACAGAATTATGCTGTGCTGTTGTTCCCAGGCAACTGACCAGAATTTCACCATACAACTCTACAGTTGGTTGATTGTTCCATTAGCGTTATTCCTAAAACAATAATCCAGTATCTACCATGGCTGTCTAGAACACAGCATAATACTCTGTAAGAATTCACAAAACTTTAAGGCATCTATTCAGTTTTTCAAGTATGAATGTAAGTCACTATGGTTAAAGGTAGTACACTGAGGAGAGAGAGATTAGACTTCATAGATTTGGGACCCTTATGCAGAGTAACAAATTATCTTGAACTGAAAAATGACGTGCAGTTTGCTTACCTGTTCTCAGCACATTGTACAATTATTTATACAGAAGACGCTGGTTTGAGAATGGATTCAGAATTTTTGCTTTCTCAGGTGGTATGAATCGTGATGAAACACTGGGTCAGCAGGGACAATGAAAGAGCCATCTCACTCCTACGTTACCACCTTGCAGTGCCATCTCTATTTAGTCTTCAACCTTAGTCATTCCTTCCTTGAAAGCCTCTCTGATTTCTAACTTAGTCTAAAGTAATGCCAATAAATAAATTTAGATTATTTAAATTAATTATTTAATAATTATTTAATTTAATAGCAAACCTCTTCTTAGATTTATTTTGGAACTTTGAAATCATTTTTCATTAATTTTGTTGTTGGAGTCAGTAGTGTGAAATAGCTCCTACCTAATGTGTTGTCTCTTTTCCTGATGCTGCCCAATTTCACTTCTAATTGACAGTGCCCACCTGGTAGCTGAACAGAATAGATGTGAGACTTTTGTATTTAAGAAAGGGAGTGGCAGGAGGAATGTTTGCAGCTGAAAGCCATTGACGTTTGTCAACGGCACATGTGAATTAGTTATGGTGGTTTTGTTTGTGCATTTCTTTCTTTTTTTTTTTAAACAATGATAGGCGATGGAACAGTTCTTCTGTCCCACAGCAAAGTCAATGAATCTTCATCACCTGGTGCTGTGGACTTCAGCCTAAATGTGTTCTGCTGTCCATTCCCCATATTAGCAAATTATATATATATATATATATATATATGAAACAATTAAAAATCAAAATTATGTTAATTATTGTAAATATCTAAAACAAAAAAACCCAATATTGCAAATAACTCTTTTTTGAAGTCCAGAAAACTACATTAAAAGAACATTAAGATTGCAAAATCAAACACTCAAACAAAGAAACACCAGAAATAAAGATGCTTGTGCAACATTAATTTGGGCCCCTTATGCATGTGCACTCTGATGTAATCTAATTCCACTTACATAATCACCTACTATGGTTTTCCACAGGACCTCTTCTTCTTTCAATGAATGGGTAGTTAGTGAATATTTATTTTTATTCTCCACACGCTGTGTCCCCCAGGCCTTATTTCATACACCCCATCCAAACCCTGCACTGAATTTAAAATTACTAATTTCTTCCTGTGCATTTCTGTGTGTTCTTCACAGACAAGTTTGTTTTCACAATACCGCTGTGAGATTAAGCAGTATTATCCCCCTTTACAGACTGAGAATGAGGCATGGACAGAGGTCAAAATTTGTTCAGAGTCCACTAACTTTGGGTACCCGACCGGTTGAAGTTGAGTGCTTTAGTACTTCTGCAAATCTGGTTCCAGATGTCTCTCTCTGGGCATCCAGGAAATAAGGCATGCACAGTTGGTGGCCACCTGCGACAATTGTGCATTAAGTGATATGCCCTGCACCCCGCAGAAATGCTGTGGCAGAGGCAGGGATAGAGGCCAATTCTCTAGGCTAGCATTTGCATACACTTAAACCATAAGACCTTCCTTTCACGTCCTACAGTTTCCTGCCTCGTTCACGCACACCTTTGTAATGCTTACAACAAATGCACCAGGGGTCCTCCAGACAACTACCTCCTTTACTGCACAACCCTGATTTATTCTGAGAAGACCACTTGTCCATTCAGTGCACTGAACGAAGCACAAGTCCTGTGGAAAACATGTAACTGAAGACTGTCACACTTGAGCTTGTTGCTACAAACTCAGAAGTTCTGATGAAAGCTAGA
This sequence comes from Mesoclemmys tuberculata, assembly GCA_007922155.1. Classification (NCBI taxonomy): domain Eukaryota; kingdom Metazoa; phylum Chordata; order Testudines; family Chelidae; genus Mesoclemmys; species Mesoclemmys tuberculata. The sequence continues at coordinate 18,738,203 of ML675650.1, forward strand.
GACCTCTCGGGGGATAAAAAGGGGAATGGTAAACATTTTGTAGTGAATAAATAATCTGTTGGGACCTGATCCAACAAGAACTGGAGCACCAATGACTCCCATAGACATTAATGTAAAATGAGAGCTCTCAACACCTTGTGGAATTGAGCCAATAATAATATTAAAATACAAGAAGCAGTTCCTCTTTTAAATATAGTAGTTGTACATTTCAAAGATAACAAAACTAAAACATTAGGGGATAATTCATAGTTAAATGTCAGATATATATTTTAAATGGAGCAAATCACAAACAATGCACTTTTTTTAGAAAGAGATATGCAGTTCATAGTTTCAGGGTAGAAAATGTTATATCTAAAATATTTTTACTAAACTGTAGCCTCATTTTGTCTTTTAATTTGGGGATGTGGCACAGTGGGGCTAGCATCCCACAGTTGAAAAGTTGTGCGGGCTGATCTTTTTCCGCCCGTGTGTTGTCCCACCGTTCTGGGAATGGATGTTCTCTGTAAACCGTGCAAGTGTGGTTTTAGTTTTTAGTTTTTTACTAAGCATTTTAGTTTTTACTGACATGAAGATCTGTTTGTTTTTGTTTTGTGGGTGGGGTTGTTTTTTGTTTTGGTTTGGTTTTTTTGTGTTTTTTTTTTTACTGACACGGTACATTTTTTTTATTGACATCACTAAAAATACCATAAACAATACAATAATGTCACAAAAGTATACTCACTCACGGTACTCTGTACACAGGAATTCAGAATTATGCAGTTGTTTTAGTTACAGTTAATTGATCAATCGGTTATTGGGGTGTGTGCAATAGAAAACAGGAATTGATAAAGTCATGGTCAGTGTAGTTTTATGATACAAGAAGTGATTCTGAACGACGACAATCAATGTCAAAATACAATATGTTTTATTTTTACCCAATTTCATGGACATTTTCATTTGTTTGTGGACAGTGTTAAAATTGTACATTGTTTTTAATGACCATCCATAAATGTATGGCCAGTTGGCAACCCTGAGGGTGTGGGGGTGGCAGAAGTGAGCGCCAAGGCTGGAGCACCTGCCACAGCATTTGGGATTGGGCTGGGAAGCAGATTGGACTGGGACCGGGAACGGCTACTCCCAACGGCCAGTGGGAGGAGACAAACTACTGGGACCCCTATTCCCAGCCTCGAGCTTGGTCTCTCCTTCTCTTGCCTCAGAGTTTCAGAAGTTTTCCCTCCCCCCAACTTCCCATGCAGAGCACTCTGCCTGCTCTCCTCCTATCCCTCTGCCTTCCCACCCATTCAAAGCAAGCTGCCATCGCCACCGCTTTTAATGAATTAAATTTTTAAGGCCCCGATTCTGACATTATACTGACTTCAAAGGATGAAGGATTAGACACTACATTTTAATACCCTGACTTGCACTTTGTTTTTGAAAAAATGTAAATGCATTATTGTAACAAATGGAAAGGCTAAAGGTAACTTGAAGATGTGTCTACTGCAGAATTTTAGCCGTTCCAATTTAAAAAATAGGTTGTTTCACTATGTACGTGTAAATTGTCAAGCTCACTGCATTGTAAAGCAAATTCCCCTAGGAAACTTCAGGTCTTATTCATCTTAAAAAAAAAAAAAAGTACTTTCCTGAAATGACCTTGTTTCACAGGCTTCACCCCTCTATCTGAGTTCTTACACTTCAATGCATATTTTTGGACTATGCGTATTAAGGATACTAACCCCTTTAAAAATCCTATAGAACAGGTTTTTATAGCAGTTACTTTAAAAAAAACAAACAAAAAAAATCCCCTCTTTAGCTGGAATGTAATTCTCTATGATATAGAATTCTATATGTTGGCCTTATGAATAGGTTAGTCTCTACTAACCCTGCTATATGACTTCTTCAGAAGGGTATTTTTGGGGGTGAATGTATTTTCTGCTAGTGCATTTATAGCTTGATCATCTAATGTAAGTTTAAGTAAATCCTCATTTACTAACTATACACATTGTAAACTAAAACACTAATATTTCAGAAATGGGTATGGCCTGATTAGCATCACTCAATATCTGGAAAAGGGTTACTGGGCAAATAATTAAGTACATCTTCACACGTAAGGCAGGCAGAACTCTTCTGTAATTCTCTTCAGGCCACTGCATTGGCTTTGACGTCCTGCTGCCTAGCGCAGCTTCATTGGGGCTGCCCTGGAACTATCAGAAGAAGATGCAATGTTGCCAGGGGCTGTATTTATTATCTTCTCCAGGGACAGAGGAAGGGGACTACTAGCATATTCCCCAACCTCAGTCCTGGCCTGCCTGCCCCCTATTCTACTTGAGTGTTGCCAAGTCACTATGCCAGTCCTGGTTCCTGCCATAATCCAGATTAAAGAAACTGTAAAGGAAATGAATTGCTTCTGCATCAGTCACACTACATATGTCCCTAGTACGGAATTACTGATTTACAGCAAGAATTTTCACTGGCCTGCCTTCTCTTCACGCTTGCCTTCAGTATGGACCTCTGGCTCTTATGGAGATGCCTCCGGGGGGAAGAGAGAGAGAAAGAAGGGGAAGGAGGAGAGTGGGTGGCAGCAGTGATTGAGCCCCTTTCAATTCAGGAAGGGCAAGACCTGAGCCAAAAACTGAAGTAATGGAAACTCCCATGGACATGAGTGGAGCAGGATCAAGCCTCGTGTCCATTCTGAAAATCCTGATTTAATCCAAGTTAATTTCTTCAAACCAAACATTCCTGACAGACTAGCTAATGTGGCACGTTTGATTTTTTTTTTAAACTCTTAAACTTTCTACACACAGAAAATAGCTTCACAAAGGTTTTAGTATGCAAGAACTCATTTGTAAGGCACCTAACCATGTGAAAAGCTGTACAGAATTAATTCATCAACACCTTTCTTTAATGTGTAATGGAGAATTTAGATATGTGGGGTCAGATGCACTAAAAGCAGCAGGGAACACAGATTAAATTAAGAATGAACTAAAAAAGTTCACATACCAATAAGCATTAATAGGGCCAGGTAATCTTGTGGTAAGAGACTCCACCAACACCTGACCATGAGCGCTTAAGGTCCTAAATCTCTTGTCCCACATAGTGCACAACACTATGAAGCCAATGCTCTGTATGTACATTTTCTTATAATGATTCATGAGTCCTGGAGGTCACCATTTAAAGTAAAAATTGTTGCCACTTAGCATAAGGTACACAGCTACCATTTGTGTGGCAGATAACCCAAGTTACACTGCATGGAACAATTAATAGTTTCAGAAATACATTATGAACAATAGCTCATACTGCAAATGTAAATCCTGATCCATACTGAGGAATAGAGCAGACTAAATTATTCAGTGTGGCTGTTTTCTGACAACTTCAAGGCTTTTTTTCCCTATTTGAATCAATCCTCATTACAGCATATGTTCGCAGAATCAAACGTTTATGGAATAGTTTGTATGAACAATTGTCAGCCTATGGTTGGTTTGTTTGAACTGTCTGCTATTCCTTTTTGTGATGTGAATGGTCACCTGGTATTGTTTCTATTTCCAGATTGGGTAGCTGAAATTTTAAATTTATGATTATCAGCCAAAACTTCTGTTCATGCATGAATCTTTTGTGTGGTGCTTCTACAAAAGATCAGCAATTATGGGCAAGCAAATCTCCATGCACCAATAGTGAGTAAAAAAGGAAGAAAGTCCCCTCTCCAGTCCTTTGATTTTATAAGTTTCTTGCTGAATATTAATACTGGAATACAGGTTCTACACCTAGATCTGTTTTGGGGCTGTAATTGTTCAGCAAGATTTTTTTTTAATATATATATATATATATATATATATATATAGAGAGAGAGAGAGAGAGAGAGTGTGTGAGTGTGAGTGTGAGTGTGAGTGTGAGTGTGAGTGTGAGTGTGAGTGTGAGTGTGTGTGTGTCTTAGGCTGTTTCAGAAGATCATTTATCTTTCTGGTTGAAACAGTTGCCAGAAGTATCATATGACCAGTCAGAACAGGCACCCCTCATTTTCCTACACTAGCATGCATAGTGTAAGCAACCCCTTTTAGAGCAACAGAAATGGCAGTTCACCAGATTTTTCAGTTTCTTGTAATTCCATGGACGTCAATGTTGTTACACCCATCATGAATTTATCCCACAGTCAATGAGCAATTACATCATGTTAACCACTTAAGCCAAATTAAATGAAAGCCCTTCCCTACTAGCAAAGACTGTTTGTAAGCTAATAATGCATAAGGAATTTAGTATGCATATTGTCCCACAAAATAGCATGCATTCTCATTCCCTCACTTTAAAATGTCTCTCACTTCACGACTGAGCAACACCCCTTTTGCAAGCAAGTAATGAAAACATTGAATAGGTAGACAATCCATTCACGTTGTGTTTTGCATTGGCAAAACTCACCAGAAATGTTATAGCTATGCAATTTACATTGTATTTTCTGTTGGATTTCACAGGAAATTAAAATAAGTTCAGGTCCAATGATAGATACATTACTACAACAAAAAATAGGACCGTATTTCACATCCCTAGTTATTTTAAAAATGGTCTTAGTCTTGCATCCATGTATGCGTAACTGAATTGATTGATGTATCTAGTTCTCAAGGGGAAAGAAGAAACTTTGAGTTTGGTTCCTTTTCTTGATAATTCAAGCTCCCTTATAGCTAAACAGCCCATCTCTCTTGCATGTTATGCACTAGTTCCAGGCAGACTGTGCTGCAAGGCAGAGGATTCACAGAGGATAAGCTTCATACAGAATCCAGTTTCCAAACACAGGCATGACCTCTATAAGGTGTCTTGAGTGGGAACATCAAAAATTGACACTCAAAATCACATTTCTGAAAATCTTGCCTAAGTTGCTTGATTTATTTGTTTTTTCTGCCGCAGTACCCCAAAATATGTCACAACATTGACAAAGATCCACGCCTTGTCTGCACCAGAGCTCTTGTTTTTACAACCGGTGGAACTGAACCAGTGGTAGTGAGATTGTGGAAATTTTAGAGGAAAAATGCTAACCTTGTAGGGGAAAGAAATTTCTTATTGGGCTCTGATGCAATCGTACATGAAATAGTGTCCAGTAGTGGACACCACAATACTAGAAAGATTGACAAACTGGAGGATGTTCAAAGTATAGCAATAACAAAAATCAGAGCTGGACATATTGATTTATGAGGAAAGATTTAAAAAGTTAAATATGTACAGTTTGGCTAAAGAATGAGTAAGTGAGGGACTTAATAGCCCACAAGTATTTGCAGGATGTAAATGCCAAGAAGGGAGAGAAATTATTTTGTTAAATCTGTGGCAATGTAACTAGGAGTGACGGGATGAAACTAAGAAATGAATGTTTAAACTGAATGGGCCTGAACCAAAGTCCCTTGAAATCAAGAGTAGTCTTTTCATTGACATCAGTGGACTTTGTAGCTGGCATAACATCGGAAAAAACATTGACAGTGATACATACTAGGGTCTAGAATATTCTCTTAGGGAAAGTGGAAACCCCATCTGTTGAGACATTACAAACTAGACAGGAGATTTTTTTTTTTTTTTATTGTACAGGCAAGAAGATAGGTTGGATGAGCTAATGGGGCTATTCTAGGACTGATGAAATGGGGGAGTGAGGAACCTTTAAAATAATTGGATGCTTGATTATGTAAAAAGTTGTTGGATAAACTATTCATGGAACACGTTCTGCCCATCTCTTTAGATGGTCACGTAATGGGGGAAAACGTTTGTAAATAACTTTTCTGAATTTCTTTTGATAAGTTATTCTCAATTAATATTTCATTTAGTTCTAGGCCTTTCTATCTCTAGTCACTCTCAGACTTTCATATTTTTATGGGTTAATAGGTTGGGAAAATATAACCTTGCACATGAAGTCTGGTTATATTTAGGGTCTCATAGAAAGTGACCCCTATTTGTAAAGCTAAAGACCCATCTGTTCAAAGGTTTCACATATTTTCAGAGATCTTCCAACAAACATGGTTCTACTGCACATGTTCCATAGCAGGGCTCCAACAAAGCTCCCTGTGAAGCCTGGCTGGAGAGTTTCCCAATAATACCCCAACCCTCTAGGAATACAAGCATGGCCCCTCAGCACTTATATATGTACATATGTTATAATGTAGCATGTTACTCTTTTTCAAAGGCAGGAAGGGGAGCATGTTTTACTCCTAAAATGTACTGCATTTAGCCCAATATTTAAGTTCCATTTACAGCACTTGGTACTGAACTAATACAATTAATAAGTTAATTCACAACTGTCTTATCTTTAGAAATGTCAGGCTGTTAGTCAGGAAATTAGGCACAGTTTCTCTATAATTAGAGGAAAACATATTGAAATGGATAATTCCTGTCACAAGCTGCCAAAATACTTCTTTTTAAAATGGGAGTCCTCCAGGGAATGTCCCAAATTCATAATTAGTGCTGAGTGCCAAAATCTGTGGTCAGATCCATGCTAGTGGCCCTGTATTGTTACAGGTATACAGCCATCTACTAAGACTGTGTCACAGCATCCTCGTTTTCTGATTTCCTCCACTCCCCCACCCCATTGCTGGAGTTAGTTCGGCTCCATTACTGGTACTAATGGTGGGAACCCTAGCACGAATGAGGCTCCAGGCATGCACCAGCAGTTTAAGCATTGGGTCATGTAGAGCGGATCAGAATAGGTCAATGCAGTGTATTGGAAAAAAACGCCACAGCTTCACCTTCTCTGCACTTGGGTTCCTGGTTGAGCTGAATGGGTGTTAACCACGGGGAATTTTTTTCCAAAAAAAAAAAAAAAAGCCTAGACTTAGTGATTCGTTTTGTGAATAGGACACTTGCAGAGGTAATCCACCTACAACTGTGCTCCTGAAATTGCTTTTAGTTGGGCACTCACTTGTATTCAGGTTTCAGTTCCTGAGAAGTGCTAAGAAAAAATGATTGCTAACCTGTTCTGTAACTTGTTGTTTGATGTGTGTTGCACAAGTCCATTCTGTTCTTGGTGTCTGTGCACCCCTCAATGGTACCGATTGGGCAGCTCAAGCTCAAGTTCCCCCTGTTGTTACTCACCACTGCATGCAGGTATGAAACACAGAGCTGCCCCAACCCCCCGCACTCAGTTCCTTCTTGCCGTAACTCTGATGAAGGGTAGGAAGGTGGGTCGTGCAATGCATCACATCTCAAAGAACAGTAGTTATGGAATAGGTTGATAACTGTTTTTTCTTTGGCTGGCTGATGTGGAACGAGGAAACCACCTTTAGGAGGAACTTCAGATGAGGATGCAGGTAGACTGGCCCTTTTAAAAAAAAAAAATATATATATATATATATATATATATGGGAGGTCCTGACATTAATGCTGGCAGCTCCCCATCTCTTGTGGCTGAGATAATCCCCACCAAAAATGCCACCTTCATTGATGGATGCAGCAGCAAACAGGTAGCCAGAAGTTCAAAATGGGGACTCATAAATCTTGACAATTCTAAATTTAAATCCTAAAGGGGAATAGGGCCTTGTAGTTGAGGGTATAATTTCACTAGTCCTTTAAAAGCCTTGTGGATTTGCCATTGGAGGAAAGACAGTGATTGTCCATGTTAGGATGGAATGCTGAGTAGCAACCGGATGTACTTTGGTGGAACTAACTGCCTAACCCTGGTGTCTCAGTTATAATTAGTAGTCTGGACTATGTTGAACTGAAGAACTGGTTGGGGATACCCCATACTGGCAAGACCAGAGGGAGAAATGCCTCCATTTAGCAAGATTAGTAGCTCTTGTAGAAGGCTTTTTACTATTTAGCTGACCTCTTTAATGTCTTTCAAGCAAGCCTGCTCTCATGTGTCTATCCATGGAGTATACATATAGTTAACTGAAGGGAATGTGGGCTCAGGTGGGGTAGGCAACCATGATCCTGGGATATTAGGTCTGAGTGTAGTGGAAGTGAAATTGTAGATGTCACTGACAAAACCTGGAAAGTGCAGAACAGTACTGAGGGGTGCATGCTGGAACTGTAAGTATGACTTTGGCCTGTTTCTGTTTTATCTTTAGCAATACCTTGTGAATGGGTGGAATCAGTGGAAAAGCATCGAGGAGCTTGCCAGACCATGTCAGTAAAAAGATATCTTCTGGAAACTGGGCTGTGACTTTGTAGGTGGTAGAACTGCTGACAGTTTCTGTTGGGCTTAGTTGCAAATAGGTCCACTTGGGGAAAGACCAATTGCTGGATGATGTATCTGGACAAAGAGACGCCTCATGATAACTCAGATATTCTTCTCCAATTGTCTGCTAGGTCATTCTGTATACCCAACAGATAAGATGTTTCTAGATCTATTGAGCTGGCAATACAGAGCTCCCAGAATAGTTGCTTCTTGACAAAGTGGAGAAGAGTGAATTCCTCTCTGCTTGGTGAGGTAACATTGTCGTTGTGTTGTCTGAGAGGACTAAGAGACTGCTTCCCCTGATCTGAAAGAGAAACACATGGGATGCCAGTCTGACACTCTTCAGTTCTCTGACATGATATGTAAAGATAAGTCCTCCGAGGTCCATGGACCCTGCATTTGTAGAGAATCCAGGTGGGGCCAAAGCATCTGTCACTAGTGAGAGCTGGTTGGGGCGCAGGCAAATGGAATGCCTGCATGTATATTGGCTGAATTTGTCCACCCTTCTAGACAGCTCAGGACGTGGGAGGGCATGTTTACCACCAAGTCTAACTAACTTGGCTAATAGACTGATGCCAGCCAGCCCTGTGGAGTGCCGAGAGACAGTCTGGCATATTCAACCATGTAGATGCAAGAGGCCATGTGATCTAGAAGCTTCAAAAGGTTTTTGTTTTGTTGTGACCGAGCGAACCTTCAAATCTATAAGAATAGGCTACAGACAATTTGATCAAGAGTGTGGAAGAAAGGCCCTGGCTTGATACGAGTCCAGTACAAGCCCTATAAAATCTCTGTCCTCTGGATTGGGGAGAGTTGGTTTTTTGTCTGTTTGTTTTCCCTTTGGTTTTCATGAACAGTCTCAGAACACTGAACGTTGACTGGAACAAGGAGGCAACGTTCTGCACTTGCACTGTGGACAGCCCTTTGACAAGCCAGTCATCGAGGGAGGGATAACCCTGAACTCCCAATCTTCAGAGAAAATGCAGCTAGTATTGCCATGACCTTCGTAAAGATCCTGAGCGCGGCTGACATGCTGCAAGGTAGTACAGTGAACTGGTAATGATTTTGACTTACCAGAAATAGGAGGCTTTTTGAGTGAGCTTGATTGATTTGCCACATGGAAATAGGCATCCCTTAAGTGAAGGGCAGCATGCCAGTCCCCAGGACAGTCTGATTTAAAAGCAATAGTCAACTTTAGATTATGCTCTGTTGTGTTTGAGGTTTTATTTCTTTTTCTTTTCCCCCCTTCCAGCTCATCTTTCCACAATCCAGGGTAGCTGGATGTCATTGCTAATCACATTAGAGAAATAGCAAACAGGAGAGTCAACTAAGTCAAGCTGCAATTTTCTCCTACTATTTTATAGTTATAATGGTAGGAAAACTGTTCTGTCCTTTCACTTGGTTTATTTTGTGTATTTGACAACCCTTTTGTATATTGTCAGAGATAATCAGTTTACCCTGTTAATATCTTTCAAAGAGCAACAGAGGAAAAGGAAAGCCATTAAAATTTCTCAGCCTTTTGGCTAAGAGCAAGTGCAAAAATGTGACTGTCACATTTCTAGCAGTTTGCTTTGCACACTCACAGGGATCTTTATCAGTCTGCAATGAGCTATGGCACTTTATCCATCAGTACTGTTCTGCCCTGCAGTCTGAGATCACTTATAGGTCTTGAAATCACAATATTCTGCTTTCAGTTATGTGATGGACTCAAATGGCATGTAACTTTAAAAGGCAAGCTTTACTGCTCAGAAGCACTTGCCAAGAATTTGAACTGATTCCTAGATGCTGTGCTGCTAGTCTTCAGATTAGGGGCACAGACAGGTTTACGTTAATGCTGAAAATCATATGTGGTCACGCAAAGATCTAGCTGTGGTTCTGTACACTGCCTTTAGCACAGACATTTTCTGCTAGGGAAAAGGTAATTAATTACATGAGACGTTATGATTACCAGTGTCAATGCACTCTGATTATAGCTACAGATTCAGCCACCAAAAACAAAATAACCTCAAAATACCTGTAGGTGGTGTAATTTTTGGGAGAACTCATATGCAGATAACAGTTGTGCCCCGCTTAAACTTCTTTGGTGGGTGTTCCTATGTATGCATGTAGAGACTAAGTGGCTTGAATTTGGGCAAGTACGTGTTTGTTATTTGCAGGTATACTATCTAAAGTAACAATTCAGCAGTATGAGGTAAACAATGTTGTGTTGTCTTAATGTCAGAAACCAAGAAAAAGACAGTCAAGATTCTCATAACAATATTTACTTGTCCACATTAAACGTGTATAAATTTATTTAGGTATCCAAATAAATTTAGGTATGCAAGTTACACATGCAAATATGCTGGAGGCTCAAACCCCAGTCTCAAGGAGAACTCTTAGGAAACCTATGAGCGTGTGAAAAGAGGGATATTGCAAGAGTCTTGACATAACCACAACTAACAGTAGCCATAAAATCTCTTAAATTTTCACAATGATTATGTAATTATTAGTTTCCCTATCAATAAATATAAAACAAAGGAAATGCAGGCTTGCCACCCAGGAAAGAGCAAACTTATTTTGTGTACTGAAATTTTTACAAGTAATGCAATGATATAATACCTTGAATTTAACATTTATAAGTAGAGAGATGAGAGACATTGGGGAGGGTAAACCAAGAACCATTTTTTCTAGAATATGCTAACCTTTATGGATAGGTCCTATAGAATTCAATGATATTCTTTCCACAATACCATATTGCAGGAATGCAATTCTCTAAATTGTATAGGTAGTTTAAATGCCACTGAAAGGAGATGCTGTATTAAACTAGAAGGATTTTGAGAAGTTTTGGAATGTTTTCTAACTTTCACCTCTTAATTTATATTTTCTTCCACAGGAAGAATAATTTGAAAAGCCTGAATTATGCAAGAAAATGAGAGTTGGACCATTGCCGATGTTGGTAACATTATTTTTTTTAACTATTCTGAACAGGAAAATAAAATGATAAAAAAAATCTTTCCTGATTCCTGTTAAAGTCCAGCAATGTGTGCTGTTCAGAGATGCCCAAATGCCACTGTGATAAGCAAGGTTTAATAACTTAAATAGACTAGAATGATGACAGGTCAGAATTACATAACAAAGATAAGATTCTCTTTCCGGGTTTCTGTACATTTGTCGTATATCTGATAACATTTTTAATGAATATATAATTTGTAACCCAGCAGTGCTTAGAGACCCCAAACAAGATTGTGACCACTTCGTGCTAGGTACACAGGTTTACAAACAACCCCCCAAAACTTACTTCTGTCATAAGTACATGTCCCTGGATATGGTATTCATAGTTTGTGTGTGGCCTTTGATTACCGTGTATGTAATGTTTAAATAAAACACAAAAAACCTGAAAGCAACATTAAGGATGTAAATTTGACTGCAAATTTGGAAGTAATTTAAGAGAACTTTTATCAGCTATTAAATATTGTCAGTGTGTGTTGCTTTGGATTACTGCTAAAAGTCAACGTACTCTGTACACTTCAACCAAACATTCAGTATTATTTCTCTTGCCTGAGTGGCTACTTCTCCATGATATGGTATACTGTTTTGTTTTAATTATTGCTTTCTTATCTACTGCACAGCACCCAGATACTTGGTGATAGATTTATATCTAATTTTCTTTAAGCAGGAAAAAATATTGCCCCAGTTCCTGCTCAGATAACTTGAGCAGCTGAGAGGATATTTGCAATCACCCCCAGTTTTCCCCAAACATTCTGCTTTTTGGTTGAGGTAAATAGAAAGCTTTTGCCCAAAGGGACAGACTCACAAAACCTTCCCTCCCCCCACCCCCCTCCCCAAAATGTAGTGGCTAAAATGGATTAAGAAGGTTGCAATGCAACATCTAACTATAGCGTTTGCTGCCATGGTATATCTTTATAGCTGTGTATGTGTGTTTAAATCTTATTTTAGCATTACTTTTTGTTTAGGTGAAAGTAGAACAATGAGGCAGACCAAATAAAAAAAAAATCAGAATACTTAAAATGAAGGTACTGGGGGGAACAGGTTTATAGATAATGTAAGCATGATATAGCTCAGGACTGATTTACCCTCAGCTTCTGCTGGACTTTGACAAAATTGTCAGAGTATTTACATGTTTCCACTTTGAGCCTACTGTGTGTGTCTGCTCCATGCACAGAATTATCACTGAAATCAGAATTTGGCCCATTGTCAGGTCCATTTACATGTGACATCCATTTACATCTCACCGCTATATTGGAACTGCCATATACTGTGGACTACTGGGGTTTGTCACTAATATCTGTTTTATAAAAAAAGCCGGTTCCATTAACGTATTTGTTTTTCTTTCAGGTCAGACAAGTTATGAGAGGGTAAAAGTACTGCTGAAGTCTTCACAAGAAGTTCTTACTCAGACATGGAGGGGAGGCAAGATGTTGGCATAGCTGTTGACCTAAGAACCTGCTATGCCAACCTATTGTCATCTTTCTTGTCTATTTGCAGCAACACCCAATTTTCTGATTTAAATGATAGGTCACATACCACAATTAGTAGTTCTGCAATTTCATATTTGAGTTCCTTCAGAACTCTTTGGGTGGGTACCGTCTGGCCCTCGTGACTCATTACTATTTAATTTATCGATTTTTTTCCAAAACCTTCTCTAATGACACGTCAATCTGGGACAGTTCCTCAGATCTGCCACCTGGAAAGAACAGCTCAGGTTTAGCAATCTCCCTCACATCCTCAGCTCTGATGACAAATGCAAAGAATTTATTTAGTAATGTGAGAGTCATGTGGTAGTTATAGTAAGCATGTGGAATTTTTCATCCCTGATTTTCTGAAGCTAGTTTGGGACATAAATAGCCTGTGTTGAGGGTCAAAACTGTTATTGTTTGTTTAGTATTTTGCTTTAGCAAGCTGCAAATAGGAGTACATATGCTTTCCAGAAACCTCTAGTATCCTTTCAAAGCAGCTGGGCATTTTCCCCCCAGCATGGTAGCTTCTAACTCTGACAGCATGCCCTCATTTGTGTGCGAAGCATTCTGTTAAATGTTTCCAAGATCAAAATCATTGCAGTATCTATCACACTTTGAGTGGAATATGAAAAATAATAGGTAAACTTTTACTGGAATAATCAAAAACATCCCCCTTGCTGTTTTAAAGTGGAAAAGCATTTCATGCTGTGACTGCAAACCACACTGTTTCTTTAGCAGTCTATACTATACATCAGCAGTAATAAAGTGTGTTTGTGTGTAGTGATATACAAACTATGGTATTTGCAAACAGCATTTCCATAGCTCTTTACACATTGACAATATTTTGCAAACATTTATGAAAAGCAACAAATTCCTGTTTCTCAAGCTATACTATAAATCTCAAGCTTCTTTATAAAATGATTTTATATTGCACTTCAGTTTGAGTTTAAGGCCCATGTATAGGCTGTATGGTAATAATGTATAGTATAATGTATAGTATAGCCATGTATAGGCTCCATTCATAGGCTGCTTGGTAACAAATCTGCTTCAAAGAGCAAAATAGTGCTTAAAACTTCTTTTAAAAAAGCACAGACTGAACCTTAGAGTATGTAGAATTAAAGCAAATTGCAACACTAATGTGCTATAATTTCTTCTACAGTTCATCCCATATTTCTACCTCCTTCATTCACATGCAATTGGGTTGTCTCAAATATGTGTCAATAAAAATGTGGTGTTCCATACTTACTGGTATGTCTATCAGCTGCCCCAGTACTATAGCTGTTAATTCAGTTTTCTTTTTTAAAAAAAAAGGCATTTAAATATATCTGGACCAAGATGATTTAAACGCATCTATCTCACATCAGAAAAAGGATCAGTAAGAATACAACTGACCAAACAATTGTGCAATAATCTGTTTTCATTTGTACTTCACTTTTCTGCAAATGCCAAGACTTGAATCCAAGTTTTTATACTCCACCTAAGAAGCAGCATTGCTAATCTTCTGTATTTCTTTTTAGTAGTAGCAAAGTTAAGGGCTTCAGATTTTTAAATCAAGTATAAATGTTATTGGTAAGCATGTGCAACAAATGTTTTCACATTGATAATACCTGTACTCTGCCCTTCCACGGTCACTTCCACACCGAGTGAGAGGCAGGCTAATTAAACAGAATAACTGACTAAGCTTAAAGTCTCAAAGTCAATGTACATCTATCTTCTAGTCTTCATGACTGTGGAAAACATACTTATCCATATATATATTTTGTGTGTGTCTTAGTAGCATCCCTTTATAGGTTTGTGGATATTAACCAGTGAATTTTTCACAGCCCTGAGTAATGTAGCTAAGTTGACCTAAGTTTTAGGTGCAGACCAAGTCTTCCTGAAAAAAATGTAATCCTTCGAAGCCTGATTGTAATAAAATAAGAAAACCAATGTTTCAACATTAAAATGAGTCAAAATTATTTTTAAGAGTTCTTTGCTATCATATTTCATCAAAATTGACACATTCCCATGAAACTCTTTGATCTGCACTATTGCGATGAGTGTTTCAAGCACAGGCTGCATGATCCAATATTTGCAGAGCTGCAAGAACCACTGCAGGGAACTTGATGGTTTTCTGGCAGCCACTTTGCTGTGGTACACAGTGAGAACCAATTCAAAGTGGTTGGTGGCATTTATGGAGCAGCTGTAAACAGTGGAGTGCTGTTTCTGGGCCTGAAAAACAAGCACTGACTGGTGGGATTGCATCCAAATGCAGGTTGGGGATGACAAACAGAGGCTGCAGAACATTTAAATGCACAAGGTCACATTCCTGGATCTGTGGGCCAAGCTCACCCCAGCCCTCCAGCACAGGGAAAAGCTAGTGGCAATCACACTTTACAAACTTGCAAAGCCAGCTTGCTACTGGTCAGTGGGAAGTCATTTTGGAGTTGTAAAAGTCACAGCAGGGGCCATTGGCATACAAGTGTTCACAGCCATTGATCATATCCTGCTACAGAGGACTGTGACTCTTGGCAATCTGCAGGACAGTGTATTGCTCTGAAGCTATGGGGTTTGTGATGTATGCTGTACTCACCCTCCAGGTGGCTCTGGGGATCATCTGTGCAAGGCTGATTTCCCTTCCTGCAGTTGCACTCTCAGTTTCTCTGTTTCACTCTGTCTGCAGCCCCTCTCTTGCTCCAGGACCTACAGCAACCTCTTCATGCCTCAGCTCTCCAGCCAGGTGTAGCCTTTTAAGTGAATTTTGTAATGCTATATTACACCACCAGGGGTTCCGCTCTGGTGGCTGCAGTTTCAAGCTCAGAATGAAAGTCACCTTCATAAATTGCATCAGATTTGGAGTCTCTAGGAACATAAGGACCAAGAATAGTGACCACACATACATTTACAAGTACAAAGTCTAGTCTGTTTCACAGGTTTTGTTAAAATTACAATTAAGGTTATGATTACCCAAACACATAAAAAGTCTATAAAGATCTATGCCCAAATTACAAACAAAGTCAATCCTTAACAATATTTTTAGGGACTTATGGATGCTTTGCCAATCACTAGTAGAGGAATGGTTCCTGCTGGAGTTTTCCCATCGGGAACTCATTTTGCCCAATCTGGGAATCCTCTTCCATCTTGTGGTTCTGACCACACGTAACACTCTGTGCATGAAGGTGTCCACCCTCTTTTTCCTTATTTGTATTGTGTCCCCCAAGAATATTGGGGTACCCCATTTTTCACAGGTTAGTTATGGTTCCTTTTATTCTCATTGGCATTTACACACATCAGTTAAGGCATGTGGTAGAAAAAATGTAACTACCAGACATCTTGTAATCCAAAATTAACCTTACAGTGATTTTTGTGCACCACCACCCATTGGAACATCTTTTCCCATAATCTTGTGGTATTGGGTCATTCTCCAGTCATTTACTTATGTCAAGTATTTCTTAAGCCTATGGCCTAGTATAGCTAAGCTAAAACCTTACAGGCCTCAGCCTGTAGGCCTTGCATTTCAGCCCTACATACTTATATAACTAATATTATTTATCCCTTCTAACTACTAATCAATCTTATACTTCTATAATCCTACAATTTAAATCTATACAACATACAATGATTATATATGACATGGCATGTTAGTTAATTATAACATCACACAATGAATGAACAATAAAATGAAGTAATCGGCTACACAGGTCACTCAGGTTTCCCCTTTCGAGGTAGCCTTTCAAAGTCTTCAGCCACAAAAAGCGTCAGGCTGTCCTTACACCGACTGCTCTGACCTTGTCACTCCTGCATTTACCCAGGCAGTCGTCTAATTCACTGCCCCAAACAGTACCGCTCCGCAGCTGTTGGCAAGGGAACCCAGGGCCTGTCCTGTGCTATGGGTTCCAGGCTGGTGCCTTTTACCAAGCAGTCCAGATCTGCAGCGTCTCTAACCTTACCACTCTAATTCCTGGATTACTTCCTACCTTACTTCTACTCTTCCTAGTCAGAACCCTCTCTCCAAGGGACCACTAGGTCTCAGAAATTCCTTTCCCTCCTTCCCCCAGGGACAATGACTGCCAACCTTCATGGTGCAACGCCCCTTTTGTTGCCAGTCTCTTGGCTTTATTTAAGACTGCCTGTTCCCTTACTTATGAGCTTGTTTCCAGTTACGGGCCTCCTCTGAGCCCTCTCGCCGGTTTGCTGCTTAATTGACTAACTGGGCCCACCTAGCCTAATTTAGCCCTTCGAGCCAGTGTGCGGGTGTACACCCCACCAGAGGGTTCCTGAACTGCAGTGATGAACAGACAACATGCCTTTCCCTATTTTGGTCCCAGAGCTCCTTGCCACAGAGTACATCAACAGAAAGGGCTACTTTTCCACTGTTACAGAAACACTGGTGGGTCACCAGCAATGCTTCACTGACATGAATGTTGGCTGGTCAGGAAAGGTGTATGTCGCTTGCATCTTTAACAACACAGGACTGTTCAGAAAGCTACAAGCAGGGACCTTGTTTCCCAACCGGCAAGTTACCACTGGAGATGTTGAAATGCCAGTAGCGACCCTGTGTGACCCAGCCTGCAGCTTACTTCCCATGAAGTCATACATGGGCCACCTTGACAGCAGCAAGGAAAGATTCAACTACAGGTTCAGGAAGCACAGAATGAGAGTTGAATGATTTTTTGGTAGCTTGAAAAGGCGCTGGGCTTTCAGTGGTAACTCACCAGATTGGCTCTCAGTGCAAAAAATGTCCCAACGGTTACAGCTCCTTGTTGTGTCCTGGATAATATTTATGAAGCAAAGAGGGAAAACTTGTCACAGGGACGGCGGGCGGACGTGGAGTGGCTGTCTGCTGAGTTTGACCAGCCAGACCCAGGCCATCACATAAGCACAACAGCTTTGGGAGAGCACTTCAACAGTGAGCCACGGTTACTGGACTGTGCTCAACCTGGGGCAGCCTGTTAGGCATGGTGTGGTGCTTGCTGCTCACCTGTGCTTATATCAGGGACATTGCACCTATTAATGTGTGGGGATTAGCTGTACGTTTATGACTACAGTGTTTGGCACTGATCCTCAGCAGTCAGAGTACAAAGAGCACTGCTGTCGCTGCCCGCAGGCATCACACATTATGTTTTGTAAACTAATCAAGATGAAGACCTTTCCAAACAAAATAGCATTAATCCCTAGCAAAACCAGCTCCAAAAATAATCTGAAGAATTTAAAAGCAAAGGCATTTTCACTTAAAAACTTTCAGAACCTTAATAAACCAGAGGGCTGATTTGGCCAAGTGTTCTGATTGCAATGTAAGCGTATAGTCCGATGGCATGTGGCTGCAGTGAAGTTTCCCTGACCAGCTCTAGCTGTTAAAGAAGAGATGGTAAGAGTACAATCAGTTTGCATGATCTTACCCGATTTGGCAATCCCCCTCCATATCAAGCACCAATCTGCCATGGGGGGAGGAGTGAACAAGATTTTTCTCTGAAATCTAATCAATCAAGTACATGGAGTTGGTTTTGAAAGGCAGCTACAAGTTCCTTCTAGGCAAAAAAACCAAAAACACTGAATGTGCTGAAATTAGCAGAGGTTATCAGCATCATCTGAAAGAAAAACACATCTCAAGCAGTTTATAAAATGAATGACAAAACAGTGAGACTTTATTACACCAACAAACCCATTAATCTCTGGCCTGAGTCTGGCGCTAGGATTGCTATCTGATTTCAGGTGACTACATATGGAATCTAGTATTGATTATACTCAACTTTGTCACTTGTTGATTGCTATCAGGACTGAAAAATGTAAGGAGCCACTGAAGGGTAAGGAGCCGCTGAAGGACAAGGAGCAAAGGTTTCTGTGCTCTAATATTTTGTAGTTTTTAGGGTTATTGACACTTCTGAACAGCTGTTGTCAAAAATACTTCCAGAAAGCTCTGGGCTTGCGCCTGCTTCCATCAAAGTCAATGGCAAAATTCCCACTGACTTGGATGGAATGGAATTGCGGGACCCAGAGGTTATGAGCAAATGCAACTCTTACTAAAGCGATTGAGAGTTATAGGTGATCAGCATTTCTGAGAGGTAGCCCTAAAACAGTCATTGTCTTCAAGCAGTTTTTCAATCCTTACGCCATTTGCTTTTTGCCTTATAAAACTTTTTCTGTAAATAAATGTTAAGGATTTTTCCTTAAATGTTAAATTTTTATTTAATTGTAAATATGAAAAAATTCTCTCTCAAGTGCAAGTTCAATTTGTTGAACCAAAGTTGAAACTAGCTAGCTAGTTTGTTTATCCATAATTTCTTAAAATAATAGCTTTTCTCGGCTGATCATAATTTCTCAGGCCATTCTCTAGAAGAGACATGAATCAACCTCCACTTACTTGAAGAATAATAAGTTCCATAAAATTACCATTGCATGAGTTTCTGAACACAAGCATTTCATATGCATTTAGGAGCATATTCAGTCACAATTTCTCTTATACGCACATCATATCTCAAATTTTCTTTAAATGAATGACAAACTGCACTGATTGTTAAAACTAATAGCAAGCTACTCTTTGAATATTCTCTACTGCACCAGTGATCTCTCAGAGCAGGCAGACAGTGCTGAAATGAATGACTAATTTGAGGGCAAGGATAAGAAAAACAGACATGCTGTGGGGGAGTTAAAAAGACTCTGGCCACTTGTTCCAGTTCAAGGAGGAGAAAACCAGAACAATTTATGAAAGACAGCACAAGGTTAGGAAGGAGAATAAGGAATTTGTGCTGAGCTATTTCAAGATCAAGAAGAAATTGAGACTCAAGGACTGACAGCTCCAGAGACAAGTCCGTTCCAAACATCCCTTCCCATCAACTAAGCAAAAAGCTGGAATTCTTCATCTATCCCTGCAGTATATATTCCTTATTGATTCCCCTTGTGGTTAAATCTGTTATTACCATGCATGTACAATGAAACTGATTCTGAAATCATTGTGTAAACGGTACATCAGTCATGGTTAATATCAATATAAGAACAAATCACTCCTCCATAAACTCCCCCACCTTAGTGAAACCAATCATTCATAAAGCACAAAAATAAAGAGCATATGAACAGCAAAAATATAAGCTCATCAGTGGTACAGCACAAAAGGTACTTTATAGCTGCAACTACAGTTTATTAGTTCAATACACACACAATTCCTTTTCCCATTAACTTCCGCACCATACAAATTAATTCAGTGGATTAATCAAAGATCCTATAATACATAAGCAGAAGTCAATTGCCAACAGACCAAGACATCTGAATAGCAACACGTACTAATTCGTATTTCATCTGTCTGATCCATACCTAAATTCCTACTATCCATTTTAAAGCATGTGCACACACAGTATTTCTAATTTAAACAGCACACCAATTCCAATTGAAGGAAACCATTTCAAGTGCAACAGCTTGACTGTCCTGCAACACACAAATTGCTGCAAGTCCAGCTGCTCCTCGCTTATCTATGTGGAGAACATCTCACATCATTCTCATGTATATTACGCAAAATGCAATAGGCTGATATTACTACATTCGTCAATTATCATATATCAACAGGCTTTTCCGGCTTGCTTTCAGGCTCCCAAAAAAGCACTCCACTACCACCTTTCTCCTGCTGAGTGGATAATTGAATGTGGGACTTCATCTATGCACTCAGTCACTATGTTTGGGTTAGTGTAATCAGGGAACGGTTTCATCCATCATGGGAAAAACAAAGTATGCAGGTTCATTCAGCCTGACTATGAGGAGAGAAATGCCACTGATGTCAATGTTGTGCAGTTAGAAAAGTGCTTTCCTCTCGCTGCTCTTCAGAAGTTGAAAGGTTCTAAACGTTCTGACTTCATGCACATTGCATGGTCACCCTATCTGAATGTCTAGGATCCTGCCACAATGATCAGATAAGGTTTGCATTTCCTTTGAGTAGTACTCCTTTTGTTAAGGCATTCCTGGGCTAGTCTTTATAGTTGGACGGGGAAAGATGCAAAGGACACAGAATGGGTACATGGTTTCCATCTGTAGCTTTCACTCACTTAAAGAATCCCACTCGTTGAACTCCCTCAGTGATTGCTCACACATTAGTCACTTTGATTACATGCCTCTTCAATACTCAATGTATAGCTGTGCATGGCTTAGTTACCCTCTGTGCACTCCCCAAACCCAAACCAGGGCTCAAGTTGTCAGTTACTGACCGAGTTAGCGAATTTCCATAGGGCAATCACCACCCTCATTTTCATGGTGAGCAGACGTTTCCTCCTTGAGTGCTAATGCTGGATCAGGAGTAAAGATAGGAGTAAAGAAAAGTCTCTTCCTTCCTTCTAAACTTATTTAGCCACTTCTTATCACAGGTCTTCAGAATAATTCGGACCCACCCATCTGTGGTGGCAGTTGGGACCCAGAATCTCTGGTTTATTGCCCAGAGTTGGGGAGCTATGTTACAACTGCAGTAGTAAATCCATGAACTGCTAGTTTCATACTCTAGCTCTTTAAAAGCATTGACAAAATACTCTCTTCCACTTCAGAAAGATTACTTTTGAAAAAAGCTCATCCAAGCCAAGGGGAAATAGCACCAGCTTATGGGGACACAGGGAAGTTTTCCAGAGCATTATGGGAATTTGACATATTCTCGTATAATCCCTTTGGGCTTCCAAATGTTATGTTCATGGTATGCACACAGAGAAGTTAGAAAAAAACACTGAAATTCTTGCTGGAAAGTTACAAGAAACACTATTTTATTTCTTAGAATTCAGAGCTATAATACAAAAGAAACCCAAACCACAGAGAGACAACATAAGCTGCTCCCTGAAACACAGAGCCACCTAACTCTTGGCTGTTTCTGCTGACTGACTCTGATTGCACCTTTTGCATGCTTTCCTAGAGAGCCCCCTTATCTGCCCAAAGGACCCAAAAACCCTTTCCAAATTACAGTGACAGCACACAATTCAAACACCATTTTCAAATACACCACACTAGGGGCCTCTTGAAATCTCCCGCAAGCCATTGTTTCAGGTAGCCGTACCAGGAACTGTCAGATAGATAACCAGAGGGTAATATAACTGCAGTGGCATAGTACAGCACAAATGTAGAGTTAGGGTAAGACTAATGTACAGTATGGCTAATATGCACCATTGCTACTTACACTAATGGTTCAATTACCAACAGGTCAATTGATGTGGACACAGAAGCAAAATGAGGATAGACACATGCATGGAATTAGGTGGCAGGCCGCAACTTTTATTAAACTTTAATACATGGAGGAGCGCTACCTGCCCATCACCCATACTCTGCTATACCAGGATTTAATTGGTTCTAGGGCTTCTTTCCATATAACCCATAACCGGTGTCAGGGTTACAGGGCTTCATACCATATAACCCATAATGCGGGGAAGGATCCGCTCAGCCTACCCCCAAGAACTCAGCTCTGAGTCCTAGCACTCTCCTGCTGCAAAGGGGACAGAGGGTGTAGCAGGGTGAGGATCTTGGCCTATGAGGGCCAGTAGGTCTCACCTCAGCCTGAGAAGGCCACAGGCTGTCACCCTCTCACATGAGCCCAAGGCCCAAAACCAGAATCTCAGGTCTTTTACTTCTTGGAGCCATTCATTTTATTCTCTTAACTGCACTGGAAACCGGCCACTAGTTGCAATGAATAAACAACTCCACCCCAGTACCTCAGTTAGGTACTACGCCCATTCCTGCTTGACCTACTCTGGCTTGAACGTGCAGTGAGGAAGGAAAAAACCTCCCTGATCCTCTCCTAATTGGCCCATGGGAGCAAAAAATTCCTTCTGGATTCCCTAAACTGGTGATTGGCTAGACCCACAGCATATGTCAGGCCAGGTTCCCATTCCTAATTTGAGTGGGCTGCTGAAATGGAGCCAAAAGAGGCTCTACACGGTCTAAGCTCTGGGCTAAATCCTGGGAGCTAGGGAATGCTGGCCAATCAGCACCCCTCTCCCCCAGCTGGCCAATGGGTAACAGACTCCCAGAGGGAGGAGCCATCTATTGTCCGTTGGCAGGTGTCTCACCCCCTTGCTACTGAGACTGTTCTCCTTTTGCCGCCAGCCCCATCAAATTCCCCCATCCAGGTGGGTTGCATGTTTCTAATTCAGACAAAATCAGGGAATCTGCAGGGAGTCCACAGACATGGTCCCTGAATACATGAAGATTATCCCCAGCCAGAGTCAGAAGTGACCTTGGTATGAAAAATAAAGACAAGCCAGATGAACACAACTACCTTTTGGAGCCTATTATGAGACATTTCTGTAGAATTAAATAGGAATTAAATCTATAGGGTTTTCCATAGAAATTTATCTGAAAAACCACATAATTTAATCAAAAATATCTTTCCTGTTGTATTTTAAAAAATCATCCTACAGAATTCTATATAAAAACATAATTTTCTCTATATTATATTTAATTGATATTAATTTCTTATATAGAATTGTTCAAAAAAATCTATACTAAGGTTAACATTTTCTGTTAAATTCTATAGGCCTTTCCTATAAAGGGAAAAGTAATTGACCCAAGTACCCTGGGTATAGATCAATAACCACATTTTTATCATCAGGTTTGTATTGACATTTTCATGTGTTCATTTTATAACTCTTCTAAGTCTTCCCTTCCCTTTCTATGAAGCAAAAGGTTAATAGAACGATATGAATTTGTGTCAAAGTTAAATTCAGAAGGTACCAGAGGTTTTCAAGGAATATTCAATAGGTGCATTTCGCACATAACTGTAAATATATGGAAAAGAATGAGAGAAGTAACAATAAGATCCATTCGTATAAACACCTGTGAAAATCAAATATTTAGAGAAAAAAATTATTGGCTACAAGGAATAAAGTTTGTTGGAACTTCTGATTCTTACATTTTCTTATGATCACCACCAGAGGAAATGAAAGCATCTATTAAAATGTTACATATTTTGAAATCGAGTTATTTGCACTTTAAAATTGAACCCAATTAGACACAATAAAAAAAATAAAGTATAAACAAATTGGCACTATTTAAAGTGTAACATAAATACTGCAATCTAAGTACAACTTTAAAATATGCAATCAGGCTAATGAAAACTGTAGGGAGACATTGCTACTATAGTTTTCCAGCATGTGATTGCTATTAAGCTACCATCAACTGATACAAATACTATAACCAGTTTTTCAGTCACAGACTTAATCACATCTTTGATTTTGTATATGCAAAATAGATCACTTTATGAAAGTTTAGACTGCAATATCTTGGCTTTAGTCTAAAAAAAATGGCATGGATAAAGATATATCTGAATGATTGCGACCAACATATTTATAGCACAGTCAGTGCATTTGTCATTGTTACGTTATTTCTATGTTGACTTGCGCAAATAAAATAGCCTCCTAGCCCCCCAACTGAAACTTACAAGGACTATAGTATTATTTCGGATCACCAATATTAAGATAGCAAACTGGAGATGCACTTGTAATAGCAAAACTGAAGCTTGTATGGCCTCTTTTCCACTGGTATGGATCAGTATAAAAACAACATTTTCACTAGCTTTTTTGGCTTCCTGCTGTACTTCTAACCTACAGTATCTTGTTTTTAGTATCTGAGCCTCATAAGATTTCTACTGTAACAAACTCCATTTGCTAAGGATTCAGATTTTGGTAAGAGACACCCTTCTAAAATGTCATTTGGTCTTATGCAAGAAGACATGTATGATTAGAGTTAAGTGCTTGTAGCATGTAATTTGGGGAATCAATGTATATGTAGAAATGAGTGATCATATCTTAAATCTGAGACTTTCCCCTAGATTAGCAATAAGGCATAATGGGGACAATTTTGTGGAGTTATTTTGTTCAGATTCTAAAAAATGGTAGAGAAACTGAATAAAAGTTACAAGATCCTGTTATCTTATCTGTGAGCTTTCCATGGTTAGCATCCCACACCCTTCTGAATCAAGCAATACTATCTGTAGGATTTTTCTTTTTACAGTATTTGGCTAAGGTGTGCCTTGACACAAAAGGTGGAAAAATCAGTCTGTTGTGTTTTTCAGAAGGGTGCAACACTGATCTTTAAAAACTTACCAATTGCCTTAGATATCTGAATATGTATTTGCATTTAGATAACCACATTATTTGCCAACATTACCTATAGTATGGATAGAGAAGTGCAAAGGAATACTGCAGATACTGAGGTAAACGTTATCATCTACTGATTTATTTTATATTAGATAAAACTGGACAAAAAGTAAGGGTTGCCACTAAAGATAACCTCTACTTAGAGGCCTAAAAATACCCCTGAAAAGTCAAGGAATAGTGTGGTCCCAGTGATCTCATAGATTAAGTTCGTGGAGCCAGATTCTCAGTGGGTGTAAACTGGCATAGTTCCTTGGTGGAACTTTATCAGTTTACATCAGATGGGGGTCTGGCCCAAGGCCTACAACCAGAATTCAGCCCCATTGGCTATTTGTACCAGATGGGGGGAAGATACCTCTTCCCCACACTTCCTACAGTAAGCACTTGAACCTTGCTTGAAAAACATTTTTATCGTGACAGGGAATGAGATATGACTGAGGGGGGGAACCCACTGTGGAATGATTCTCTTTGTTTCTCTCTCTCTCAAAGCAGTAGCTCTTTGTCTTGGTCACTCTTAGGGTAACTGCAATTCAAATGTTTGCCTCTAGCTGTTTTATATCATGTGAAATTACAATGGTTAAAACCACAGCTGAGGACTCGGAATCAAATTCTGCTCTGAGTTTTAAAGCATGTAACTCTGCTGAAGTAACCAGGCTTGTCCAAGGGTTAATCCAGGAACAAAAAAAAAAAAAAAAATTCCTGTATTCTGCTCCCAGATTTGTTAATGCTCCATTACTAGACTTCTTGTAAACCTGCTAAGTGATGATGCATCTTACACTGACATATAAGGATTGAATGCTTAAGTTAATGGTTATCTGCATCTTTTTAGTAAGCAAGCAAACAAAAAAAAACCCTACAGACCTGGAAGGAAGCAATACTAGTTGTACCACCTGTATGTTAACAGAAGTTTTCTCTTGACTTCAATGGGCATAGAATCAGGCCCTTTGTGCTTATTTATTGTTTGTTAATTAACTATTATCTTCTGATAGAACTAAAAAGTAATACAAAAAAGAAAGCTAAGCAAGTGTCTAACAATTAATGACATGACCAAATACTATGTTATGTGTAATAAAGATGAAAGCACATACTCATACAAACAGATATTTTGTTATTTTTCCTTAACTCCAAAAATGAATGGATAGTTCTAGTGATTTTTTTTTGGAAGATGTGGCAGGTCTAGATAAATTGTTTTAACAGCTGAAGTAGTAATGTAAATGTAGAGTATTTGAACACTATGGAGCATTACCTATTCTGAATATGCTGAAGATTCTGCCACAAGGAAAAAACAACAAAAATGTCAAGTTAAATAAAGTTATGCTATGAAACCCAACTCCAGGAAAAAAAAACTCAACTATTCAAATTCTTGGCAGGGCCTCTTCAAACTCAAATACAATTCTTTTTGCAACCTGTGAAGTTATGTATTGTACCCTATCCTATCAGATATTAATATTTACATATTGTCTGCCAAGATATTCTAAAAGAATTAATAAAAATGTTTAGATTATTTGTAAGTGCTTTGTTCATTTTGCAATTGCTGTCACGACGTCTATGATGGCACAGGTCATAAAGTCTTACTGGAAGTCTGTCTATTGGCATGCCTTCATATACTGATGCCTCAGCACAAGTGGTGGAGTCAGACTAACTGGGTCCTGGATTCAGTACAACTATAGGGCTTCTACAAACCAAAGAACACAACCAACAAACAAGCAAACGTGATTTACCCTCTCTACACTTGGTCTAAAGTTCTGTTTAAAATCAAGTTAGCAAACATGTTTTAAAACTGCAGCTATTTACCCAATTTAGACAAGACTTTGTGAGACAGGAAAGTTCCATGAAAACTGAAGGAAAATATTGGCTGAAGATGCTAAAATTCCATTTCAGTCATTATACTAGCTCCAAATACACATCACAACATCTTTTTTAGCCACAAAGTAAATTGAAGGCAAAAGTGGATGCTTCATCATGACATTCTCACCTATTTATAATATCTGAGCTCTTTCCACAGGCATTTCTAATTATGACTGATGTACACGTGGCCCAATGTTGACATGTTGCTCCTATACAACAACATTCTCCTCCTTGAGTTTAAAGATAACTGAGAAATGGTTTTATACTCCACAAATGCGAGTACCAAAAACATGACTAGCTTTATTTAAAAAAAGCTTCACATTCAGAAACAGCTTTATCATCTTTTCAGCCTAGCCCAGAACACCAAGATGATTCCCTGTGCACTTCATTTCTATGTTAACCCGCCACTACAGTGTCAAGAATAAAATTTGCTTTCAGATGTGAAATATAATTTAGAAAAGAATTAAGTCCCATTCATTTGAACGGAACACCTAAAGCCGCCTTTGTAGTACCATGTACTCTGCACAATATAGTCTAAAGAAACAGAGTAGTAGTTATCATACAGCAACACACAAGTTTGCCTTACCAGGCACATTTTCAGAAATGAAAACAAGACCATCAGTTCTGGAAAGCTAAAGCACAAAGACTAATAGATCTTTCTAATACCCCAGTGAGATAAGTAAATATTATCAGTCTCATTTAACAAAAGAGGGGGGAAGGAAGTGAGTGAGTTACCTAATATTTTGCTGAAGCAAAACCAGGATTAGAATTTGGGTTTCCTGATTTTAGACCTAGGCCTCATCCACTAGACACTCTACAGAAGAGTACAGCTTATTTAGCTCACCAACAGCATCAACCATATCACTGGCTAATGCTCACATAATAACGGCAAAAGGATTTTTGAACATTCTTTTGGATTTAAAAACCCGCAAGAGATTCACTTTAATGGTATTTACAAGCCCTTTTTGTTCATCTACCTGCATGTTTTTAAATCACAAGAACATTCACTAAACAATAGTGTATTCCAGATATTCCTTCAGTTAAATATTTGTGGTCTCCTGTATATATTTCCACATGTGAGTTTTGGTTAGAAAAGAATATTTATGTAAAGATAAAATATCCAGACAAACTTTTGAAAATACAGATTACAAAGAGAATTCTCTCTCAAAAACTTCATGCAGCCATCTTGAGAGCCGTTTTTAATTTGAAGTCAATCAGCCAAGGAAGAGAAATAATAGCATTGACTAAGGTGATCCATCAAACAGCACAAGTAGCAAATTATGAGTTGTGAATGCTCACAGCAAAAGGTGTGGTGAGGAGGTCCTGAGAAGTCCAGAATGTGGAATGTGTTCATATAAACACATTCATATAGGAAGGAATAATCAATTGCACAAATAGAAAATGGGAACTGACTGCCTAGGAATGAGAACTGCAGAAAAGGATCTGGGGGTTATAGTCAGTTACAAACTAAATATGAGTCAACAATATAACAATGTTGCAAAAATACATCAACATCATGCTGGGATATATTCCAGGAGTGCAGTAAGCAAGACAGGAGAAGTAATTCTTCCACTCTACTCAGCATTGAAAAAGCCTCAGCTTGAGTACTATGTACAGTTCTGGGCACCACACTTGAGAAAGATATGGACAAATTAGAGACAGTGCAGAGGAAAGCAACAATTATGATTAAAAATCTAAAATACATGATGGAGAAAAGATTTTAAAAAAACCTGGCTTGTTTAGTCTGGAGAGAAGACTGAGGGGGGACATGAAAATACTCTTCAAGTATGTAAAATTTTGTTATAAACATTTAACCACTGAAGACACAACAAGCAATGGGCTAAAATTGCAGCAAGGGAGATTTAGTTTAGACATTTAGAAAAACTTCCTAACTGTAAAGGTAGTTAAGCACTGGAACAAGTTGCAGAGGGAGGGAGGTAGTGAAATCTCTGTCCTTGGAGGTTTCTAGACAAACACCTGCCAGGGATGGTCTAGATAAAACTTAGCTCTGCCTCAGTAAAATGGGCTGGACAAGATGACGTATCAAGGTCCTTTCTAGGCCTACGTTTCTATGATAACCTTTTGTCAAGTCGTTTTGAAAAAAGCAAAATCTGAATGTGTTTGCGGATCATTTGCAAATAGGACAATAAGCTAATTTACTCTCTAAACAAACACTCAAAGCTGGTGGCAAATAGAGGTAAAAACATCACAAGTAGATTCTCTGCGGTTTTTTCATTGAAATTTAAACATATTAAATCCATTTAAAGCAAATATTTCAACCCATCCAGATCAAATTTTTCCCAGTAAACTAGCTTTTGCTGTGCAAATTGTTAATACACATTAGCTAAAAGATTTATTACCATTTCTTTGTATTTTAAAATTTTCTATTAAGATTCAGATTTTTAATTTGTTTCTCATAAATATTCTCTCTTGAAGCTTCCATTTGCAGATGAAGTGCCACTTCAAAACTCCCATTGAAAACAATAGGAGATCAGGGTGCATAACCTATGGTAAGATTGAATACCAAATACTGTATATTGTGTTAGACATACAAAAAACTGTTTCCGTTTAAGCAGAAAATTCAAGACAGTTTAGGCACAAACTCTAGAATATGATTAAATAAATAGCTTGAGATGATGGGGGAGAGAGATTTAACAGAACTAATATGAATAAAAATATTTCTGTGTTTAGTTTCTTTTCATATTTAAAATGAAAATACTCTTCTATTTTTAGATTAAAACCGTTTCCCTGCAGTGACGGAAACTCCAGCATAACAGCCTATTGCTATGTTATGAAAAACACAAAGTGAAACTGCCCACAGGAAGCAAAGCTCATTCAACAGACCAATTCAGGTTCTGTGTCCCAGGCCACTGAAATAAATATTGAAAAAAGAAAAAAGCTTGAATGGTGAAAAGTCAATCAGATTTGAAAAACTGTCTTAGTGTTAAAAACCTTGGAATTCTTATCAGCACAAGAAAGGGAGATTTTAAATTAGACAAAATAATTTCTATCTTTATCACATTCTTTTAACTGCAATGTCAATTTAATTCATTTCTGTGGCTCCTTCTAGCATATTTATTACCAGCTGCACAATCTGGTTTGAGAACACTCCTCCAGACCACTGCATTACATCATGTGAACTACTCTGCATTCCAGCACATTATGTTTCAGGTAAGGTTGTCATGAAAACAGCTGAATAAAACTGCCCTTCCACTGGAGTCCTTTGTCTTGATTCTACAAGCAATAGTTTTTGAGACTATTATCAGTCCATCTTGAATTAAGTAATCAATCATTGTAGTATAAGTCTCCAATTGCACAATGTACTACTTTCTATTACCAGATTGTTTTACTCGCATGATAAAATGTAAAACAGAAGATATGGCTGAATATATGCCAGAAGACAACATAGTATTTGGACCAGAGGAGAAAGCCTTATGATTTCTTAATCATTGATATTACATGTTTGCTCAGAATTTTCCATGGGCTATGCTTAAAAATAAAATCTCACCTCTGAACTGTAACATGCTTTGCTTCATCATAACAAATATGGATGAGGACAACTTCCAAACAAAACAGAAGGAAAATTTTCCTGCAAAGTCAGAACGAAGAGAGAGACTTCCTGGGGCCCCAAAAGGTTGTCAAGCCCAGAGAGATCCAGAAAGAGACTGCCAAAGTGGCCATCCAAGAGATCTTCCAAAAGATTTCCTACATCTCATACCAAATTCCCTCTCAATGTGCTTGGAGTGACAGTCCCATGAAAGGATCCTGACATGGACTTATAAACAAGTGGAACTTCTGGAGGCTTTTTTCATGGCAAAGATAAAAAATAAACAAACATATTCCAATTTCTAGGTCATTTAATTATATGAACTGGAATTTTAAATTAGTGTGCCTATATATTCTTTTCTTGCACTGTGAAAATATTTTCAGATCATTTTACTGGATTTGTAAAAGTGTTTTTCTGTTGGTCAATTTGTATTTATTTACAATATTTATTTATTGCTTTTATTTATTTTTCAAAAGGCATTTTATAGTATTTATAAATAAATACTTATTTTTGCAAAATAGCAACCTACACCCATAGTGATTTGTATTAATAATATGGGTTTTTTTTAAAAAAAACCAAGAGCCAACAAAAATCTTCTCTTGTTCTGCCTTAACACTCCAGCTCAGCAAAGTTCTTGTAAACATTTGCCAAACATTAAGTACATGGTCTTCCCATTGACATTAGTGGTTAACTTTGGAAAATGCTGAAGGACATTGTGAACAGAAATCCTTATTCAGCAGTGACTTCATAGGAAAAATAGGTACGGTAATTAGTTTTACCACTCCTAGAGACCACACACCACAACTTCAACTCTGCACCTTTGCATTTCAGCTTGTTTCCAGATTATTCCCCCCCCCCAGCATTTTTAGTTTGGAGTGTTTGGTGCAGTAATTCATTATGATGAAGTAGGCTGGTTTGTTAAAGGCTTATTAAAAGTGTTATGGAGAGACTACCATTCAAAGGGGAAGTTTTCAGGCTACTGTGGTACAAAGTTGCTTGCCTCTTCCTCCTACTAATGAGATGTGTGTATGAACTGCCTCCCCATCACTCAGGTTTCCAAGTGCTCAGAATCCCTAACCCCACTGAGCAGGCTTGCGTGGGACTAATTTCCCCCCTCCATCAGTCAGGCTTGGGTACACTTATCTCACAGATGACATCAGGCTTGTAATCATCTGGTGCTGCCCCCTTTTCCCTCCCCCTGCTGCACAAAAATCAAGCTTGTGTGCTTATGGACTGCATGTTCCACCAACCACCACCAGTTTTATGAGCAAAGTGCATCAACATTTCAGTTGTAATGTGAATAATGACTAAAAATTAACCTAAATCCAATGGTTAAAAATTACTTGAAAGCAAAACCAAACAAACCCAAAAACTAGCCTTTATACCAGATCTTGTAAGGATCTGCCTCTCTGCCAAGTTTGGCTATGTAGATAGTATTTCTGAAGAGTGATTAGTCAGTCACAGCACTAGGACAAATTTCAGCCAGACCCTACATCTGGAGTTTTCTTATTTAAAAGTTTTAAAAAGAAATCAGACAATCACTATATTAAATGTTCAAATAGTATAAAAACAAGTTGTGTGTGAATTTTTACACTGACTGGTAACCTGCCTTTAGGGGAAAAAATGTACGTCCCATTTTAAATCCCTTTATTACACAACGCCAAGCTAGAGAGTCTCTAACAGATGACTGTAAATTCTTCAAAGTCAACAGACAGCACCACTGTAGAAGCTTTTGTCCCCTGTTCTCTCTCTCTCTTGGGTTCTCAAACATTTCAAGATATGGTCCTAATCTTACAAAAAGTGTTCTTTGGACCAGTTCTCCTCCCATTTCAGATCAGGTAATATTCTGGTGGCAGATACACCAAATACTTTCAAAGACAGGTGGTATTAGAAACACACATATAATTTGAGCTGTATTTAAAGGAACATAGGAACTGTCAATTCTCTGAAGACCACAACCCAGTACTCCATGTACCACCACCGATTCATGAACCTCAGTTTGGGACCTGCTGGTTTAGAGGCATGTATAAGGAGTTAACTCTTAAAACAAATGCCTATCCTTCCTTAGGAAGCAGTTTTTTTCAACAACTGTGCCTATCAGCAGTCAAAGTTTTTCCCTGCCCGAATCTCTCTGACTTCATTCTTTAGTGTGGTTGAAACCTACAGGTTATATTGACAAAACACAATTACATGAAAACAAGGAGAGCAAAAACAGGCTGTATGAATACGTCAAAGATTACAAATAGATTGGTTCATCACCTCCAATATGTATCCACCTCGCTGGTGAAATATGGCAGTCTTATAGCACCTGGGAGCCATACAAAATCTTCTTCAAAGTCTAACTACTTCATTACCCCTACAGTGCAGAGGCGAACCTCCTGACAGCAATTCCACCATATTGTTTTCAAGCTGTGCTACATGAAAGAATCCATTTGCCTAGTGAAGAAACCATATGGTAATATCTATCATCTAAGATTTCAGGCCTTCTTGTGGGAAAGCCAACAACAGGGGGATAAAAAGGGAGGAAAACACTACTAAGATATCTCCACTTGAGCTCACCCTTCTCCTTCCACTAGCATGCAGGAAGAAATACTGGCAGGTTTGCCCCGATCATAGAAACAGAGCTCTATGTTGCTTCATGTGACTTTTCCTTTTTAATTTCAGTGAAAATTATTTTTTTTTTAGATTAAAACACATTTCCCTGCTATGAGGGAAATTCCAGCACAACAGCATGCACTAGGGGAAGAGAACCAGAAAATGAAATGTGACCACATGAAGTGAAGAGGATTAAACAAACCAGAAGAGTTTCCATGCCCAAGCCAAAGGGAGAGCAAATGTTAGAAAGACAAGGACCCAGCAAAAATGATGTACATTGAATTTGATTTTTTGAAAAAATTCTTTGAATTATTACAACCCAGGGACACGCTTGTTAAAATTACATGGTATGACTTCTCTTCATAATCTCCTTCTGACCATGCTGTAAATCACAATCATCCATGTGGGTACCTCTCTAGCATGTGTTACTAACTGCTCATCCTATTTTATGATTTACCTACCCTTTTTCACCATCAGCTAGACAGATTTAAGGTGGCCCCAAGAGGTTCTCAAGTCCCAAGTGTCCCTGAAGGAGAATGCCCAGGTGGCTATTGTCCAACACATTTCCTACTCCTTCTGCAAAAATCTTTCCCAACCTACCTGAGGCAGGAGTTCCATTCAGATACTCCAACATATCCATCGGAAAGTTGGACATATGAAGACATGTTTGCTTGCAGGGATCGAAAGTGGGATTCTTACCAGGAAAGAAGGAAGGATCTACAGTTTGTCAGGATGAAGGCGAAGAGATACCATTTCCTAACAGAGAAGCAGTTCAGCCTTATGGCTGGCAAGATAATCCAAGTGGAATTAAGACATTTTCAAATACAGGACACACAAAGAAGCTTAGAAATTAATTTTCATACATCCTATTCTGCCCACAAAAGCTTATGCCCAAATAAATTTGTTAGTCTTTAAGGTGCCACAGGACTCTCACTGTTTTTTTTAGAAATTAAAATACACACCTTTTTAGAAGTATTATCTGAAATAAGTTAATATTTTAGACACCATTTAAAACGAGATGCAGTGGAATTTTAAAAGCTGTTGATACTATTTATTGTATTTGCGCACTGTGAAAATATTTTCAGATCATTTTACAAGATTTAGACTCATAGACTCATAGGTCAGAAGGGACCAATATGATCATCTAGTCTGACCTCCCGCACAAGGCAGGCCACAAAACCCTACCCATACACATTTATAACAACCCCGAACCCATGACCGAGTTATTGAAATCCTCAAAAATGAGATTTGAAGACCTCAACCTGCAGGGAATCCACCAGCAAACGACCCATGCCCCATGCTGCAGAGG
>ML675651.1:0-31955 GCA_007922155.1 Mesoclemmys tuberculata
GGCAAGACTCACCAGCCAGCACCCAAAAGAGAATTCTCTGCAGTAACTCAGTTCCCATCCCATCTAACATTCCCACAGACCATTGAGCAGACTTATCTGCCGATAATCCAAAATCAATTGCTCAAATTAAACTATCCCATCATAACATCCCCTCCATATACTTATCAAGCTTAGTCTTAAAGCCAGATAAGTCATTTGCCCCCACTACTTCCCTCGGAAGGCTGTTCCAGAACTTCACTCCCCTAATGGTTAGAAACCTTCGTCTAATTAGTGTACATTGCAGTGTATTTGATGTACCTGTATTCCAAAAACACATATATTATTTACCAAACTCTTGGGGTAAGTGCAAGTAGTTTGACTTTTAATCATAAGACTCTGCAAGCAGTATAACATCAAATTAATTACAATGCAATGATTTAAGTATTTCAGGGCTTGTTTACACTTAAAACGCTACAATGGCACAACTGAGTTACAGCCATGTTTCAGTGTAGGCACTACCTATGCTGATGGGAGGGGTTCTCCCATCAGCACAGGCAACCCCACCTCCCTGAGAGGGGGTAAGTAGGTCAACAGAAGAATTCTTCCATTGACCTAGCATAGTCAACACAGGGACTTAGGTAAATTTAACAATGCCACTCAGTGGTGTGGACTTTTCACACCCCTCAGCAACATAGTTAGATCAGCCTAATTTTCTAGTGTAGTCCAGGCCTCAGTCGTATTCCAATTATGTGAACTAGTGGATATTTGAGATTTTGAACGGTGTCATCACAGCATAATGACACGGCAAGTACAATGTAATCATGGTGTACTCACAGTCACTGTATTATATTGTGTAAAAACCCATGCACACTACATTCACTTAATAAATGCTACACGCTATGAGGTGGCCTTCCTTTTCACAATGGCAGAAGCAGCAAAATCAGACTGAGCATGTCTTTGGAGGGCCGCTCATTGATGAGGAAAGAGCAAGAACTCTGAGAAAAGATATAAATGGCATCACTTTATTCACTAACACTTTCCTTCCATTAAACAAAGGCAGAAAGCTAATTAAGCTTAGTAGTGCTGCCTTAATGGAAGATTTTGCTGCCAAATTCTCCAGACTGCACTGCCAACGTTTGACTAGAACACACAAAGGTTTTCAGGAGCTTAGTTTTATGAAAATGCTCTGGTTTGTTTGGCCTTCAACTCTACACCCACACAGAGCACTCCCTTTATCAGGCCACTGCTAATCAGGTTTCCAGCTTGCCTTGCACAATGCTAAACATTGACCTTTGAGTAATTTCACACTGCCAGTTTACGTTACACTCAGCTCGTTTCAACTCAAGGATAGGAACCTACGTCAAGAAGCAGTGGCTGTAATTCCTGAGAATTTACAGTACTTCATTGCAGGTGTCACAGGTAATGTACACAGTGATACAAGAGGCGGTTGTGCTATGTCATGGTTAAAGCAGAGAATCATTAGAAAACCTGGATTCTGTCCCCAGATGATTTGCCACTGACATGTGGTGTTGGGCAAGACACGTCACCTCTTTGCACCTTAGTTCCCTCATCTCTAACATTGAAACAACACTACTTACTTGGTATGATCATAGTTGCTGAGAGAGAGTGCAATGCCCATGAATGGCACAAGGCCATTCTTCTGACCTGTGATTCATGGTCAGCCTGAACCAGCTGATGGGGTAGAGAGGAGACTCTAGTGAACTTGGTGTTCATGACCAGGCTGGGGGCAGTCTGGCCAAATGGTCAGGAAGGCTGGCCTCATGGTTGGAACAGATGTGACCAGGCCTAGTGGCCAGAGCCCAAATCTGGAGTCAAATTTCCAAGTCCATTGAATAAGACTGGGCTGGAGCCAGGAATCAGAAGCCAGGGGTCAGAAGACAAATACCAAGTCCAGGGAACAAGCTAAAGCCAAGATCCAGAAATCAGTGGCAAAATGTGCAGATAACTCAAAGTTATTGATGCTAGTCAAATCCAGAGAAGACTGTAAAAAACTTCAAAAGGGCTTAACCAAGCTAGAGGAATAGGCAACATGACGGCAGATGAAGTTCAATTTCAATAAATTATTATTATTTATTATTTGTATTTTCGTAGCATGGAGGAGCCCCCAAGTAATAGACCAGACACTGTATAAACACAAAACAAAGATAGTCCCTGCCACAAGGGTCTTAAAATGTATGGTCATGGACATTGGAGAGGAAAATTTGAACTATTCATATATCTTATCTGGGTCTAAATTAACTTTAGCAGCTGAGGAAAGGAACCTGGCTATCACTGTGGACAGCTCAATGAAGAGCTTCATTTAGAATGCATAAGGAACCAGGTGGAGAATAATGCCAAAATTATTATAATATCATTATGTAAATCAGTGATTCAGCCTCACCTCAAATACTGTGTGCATCTCAGCAAGGCTACTGCAGAACTAGAAGGGATTTAGAGAAGGGTGATGAGTATGATTAGGGTTATGGAAAAGCTTTCATGAAGAAAGATTGAAAAGATTAGGACTATTTATTTCAGAAAGGAGGTAAGAGAGGACATGATAAAAGCAAATAAATAATAATGAAACCTCTAGACACGGTAGGTTGGGATTTTCTGCTCTTCTTGTTTCACCGCAAGGGAACATTCAACAAAACTGAAAAACAACAAATTTAAAACTAATAAGAGGAAATAATTTTCTTGCTATACAAAATTAGACTGTGGAACTCACTGCCACAGGATTTGTTGAGGCCAAGAATTTAGCAAGATTCAAAAAGGGACTGGACTTTTATATGGATAACAAGACTATCCAGAGTTTTAATTGTCAATGCAAACACAGAAAAAACCTCATGCCGCAGGTTTTAAGACAGTCTCTAACCATTAGAGATCAGGATGAGAACATCATGAGCACTGATTATCCCACATATGCCTACTGTGAGGTATCTTGCACTTTCCGCTGAAGCATCTGGTACTAACCACCTCTGGAGACAGAATACTGAACTAGATGGAACACAAGTTTGTTCTAGTATTCCTGTGTTGCTATGTAATTAAGCTATTTACAAATGAAACAGAAGCTCCAGAGGCTCCATAGCCCATTACTATTCTCTTGAACCAACCATCTTCTGCACTTCAGAAATGTGACACTTCTTTACAGTTCCTCATTTCAACAAGAAATTGTCCGTCAGATACATCCTCTGAATGCCTTCATCCCAATGAAGATACTTCAGAGTCCTCTCTCTAACCAGGAGAAACATCTAGCGGGAACAGACGAGCTATACAGAAGAGAGTAAATAGGTCAGATGTCCAGGTGGAACCACCATAATTAAATCTTCTCTCTCCAGTGACAGATAATTTAATTCCACTCCATCTGATTAGGGGAAATTTTGTGTTTAATAAATAGGCCGCTCTATTTTCTTTATTTCTTTCAGTGCCTTTTAAGACCTGGAATCAAAAATAAACCAAGTTTATTTAACACCCCTGTCCCATCATTCTGGTATTGGACAGGATATTCTGTAGTCCACGAGGTCTCAACCTGTAGGCCACAACCAGATTTGAAGGACTTGGACTACCTTCCCTTTCATTATAGAAAAGGGATCCCAAAACCTTTTGCTCTTGTAGAAATGGGAAAGGAAAGTCTAAAAGGAAAAGGCGCTCAGGAGAGTTGACAGTTTGTTAAAGAAACTTTATTAAGCGCACAAGAGCAAACTATCACAATGCACAGGAAAGATAGGAACTATGGTAAGAGACCACCTGGCTTAACCAGGAGATCTTCAACATCCTGAAAATCAAAAAAGAGTCTCACAAAAAGTGGGAACTATTTCAAATTATGAAGGATGAATACAGAAAAACAACGCAAGAATGTAGGGACAAGATTAGAAAGGGCAAGGCATAAAATTAAGATTAAATTAGCTACAGAACATAAAAGGTAACAAGAAAACATTTTACATTAGAAACAAGAGGAAGACCAAGGACAGAGTAGGCCCATTACTCAATGAGGAGGGAGAGACAATAATGGAAAAAAGCAATGGCCAAAATGTTAAATGCCTTTTTCTATCAGTTTTCACTAGAAAGATTATCAGTGATTAGATGACTAACATAGTGAACATCAGTGTAAATGGGGTAGGATCTGAGGCTAAAACAGGGAAAGATCAAATTAAGAATTACTTAGACAAGTTGTAGATGTCTTCAAGTCTTCCGGGCTTGATGAAATACATCCTAGAATACTTATGGAACTGGCTGAAAATGATCTCTGAGCCATTAGCAATTATCTTTTGAGGACTTGTGGAGGGTGGGAGAGATCCAGAGGACTGGAAAAGGACAATATAGTACCTGTCTATAAAAAGAGAAGTAAGGACAACCCATGGACTTCTAGACCAGTCAACTTAACTTTGGTATCTGGAAAGATAATGGAGCAAATCATCAAAATCAATTTGTAAACACCTAGAAGATAATAAGGTGATATGTTACTGTCCAACATGGACTTGTCAAGAACAATTAATGTCAAACAAACCTAATATCCTTTTTTGACAATGTAACAAGCCTTGTGGGTAGGAGGGAAGCAGTCGATGTGATATATTTCAACTTTAGTAAGGCTTTTGTTATGGTCTCACCTGACCTTCTCATAAGCAAACTGGGAAAATATATCCTAGATATAAACCTATTATAAGGGTGCGTGCATAACTGGTGGGTGCACGTATTCAGAGAGTAATTATCAATGTTCACAGTCAAAGTGGAAGGGCATATGGAGTGGGGTCCCACAGCGATCTGTCCTGGGTCCAGTTCTACTTAATATATTCATAAATGATTTGGATAATGGCGTAGAGAGTACACTTATAAAGTCTGTGGATGATACCAAGCTGGAAGGGGTTGCAAGCACTTTGGAGGACAAGATTAAAATTCAAAATGATCTTCACAACTGGAGAAATGGTCTTAAATATGATGAAATTCAATAAGGACAAATGCAAAATACTGCACTTAGGAAGGATTAATCACAGTTGCACAAATACAAAATGGGAAGTGGCTGCCAGGAAGAAGTACTAAAGAAAAGACTATGGTGGTTACAGTGGAACACCAACTAAATATGAGTCAACAATGTAATACTGTTGCAAAAAAAAGCAAACATCATTGTAGGATGTATTAGTAGGAGCGTTGTAAGTAAGACACGAAAAGTAATTCTTCCACTCTACTCAACACTGATAAGGCCTCAACGGGAATTCTGTGAAAGAAAGAAAGTTTTGGGCAGGACACTTCATGAAAGATGTGAATTCACTGGAGAACATCCAGAGGAGAGCAATAAAAATGATCAAAAGTCTAGAAAATATGACCTATGAGGACATTTTGGAAAAAATGGGTTTGTTTAGTCCAGAGAAGACAAGACTGATGGGGGACATAATTACAGTCTTCAAGTATGTAAAAGGTTGTTATAAAGAGAAGGATGATAAATTGTTTTCCATAACCATTGAGGACAGGACAAGAAGCAATGGTCTTAAATTACAGCAAGTGAGATTTAGATTAGACATTAGGAAAAGCTTCCTAACTGTCAGGATAGTTAAACACGGGAACAAATTACCTTGGGAGCCTGTGGAATCCCCACCATTGGAGGTTTTTAGGAACAGGTTAGACAAAAGCCTGTCAGGGATGGTCTAGGTAATATTTAGTCCTGCCTCAGTGCAGGGGACTGGGCTAGAGGACCTATTTTTAAGGTCCCTTCTAGTCCTACACTTCTATGATTCGATGGGGCCAAGATATGGAAGAGATTGAGAATCACTGCTATATTTAATCCCTACCATGTGGGAGAAAAGGAGGTGTAGGACTAGATCCTCAGTTGGGTTAAATCATCAGTGTAACTCTACTGACTTAAGTTGACCTACACTGATTATACCAGTTGAGGAACAGGCCCATTCTTTCAATTGTTGCTGCACCCAGAGACCTCCCCAAATGCTCCTGCTAGACACAATACCACATCTGATGATGTTAAGGGTTTTCTACTCCAGAAATAGGTAGTGTCCACTCACAACATCATTTCACACATTCCTTGGACTGAACATCTCTTTTTTTATTTCATGTTCCAATTAAGCCACAATCAGCCTGAGACTTTCTGTTTTAAACACAAGAGGGGACAGCTGAGTGGCCGTGAGCTCTTGTAGGAAATCCACACTCATGCATCTACAGACACCACACACTTCCAAGGAACTTCTCTTTCCAAAGGATAGAGCTCAGTCACTTGAACTAAAGCTGAATTGCCTTCAGTGTACTTAGATCCCCTTTTCAGCTCCTCCTACCCTCACAAACTCTTGAGTCTTGAGCAGCTTTGATTCCCTTAACTAGAGGCAGTCATGCTTTTCATACCAGCTGGTACATTACACCACACTCCAAAAGAGGGGAAGATGCCTGTAAGCTGGTTATTAGTGATAACCTTCAGCACTGATGCACAGCAGGGACTCTACACCCACTCTGTGAATGAGAAAGTAAATAAAATATGGTAGCACTCGGTTCCCTATCTAATGTTCATTTGTTTCAGTTATATTCATTATTCTGTGATTCCTATGCCCATCTCTGCTGTAAATTCCTTATATTATAGCCTTCTCTCTCACCCCCAGCCAATGAGCCTTGTGTGTGGCTAATCCAGAGGAAAATTAAACCCCAAAGGGCCTGATTTCCAGAGAAGAGCCCATTGATTTCAATAGTTCTCTGCGGGGACTCAGCACCTCTGAAAATCAAATGCAATATGTTTAATAGCATATATTTAATAGCAAATTTTAATAGCACTTGCTTTTATTGCAACGTTCTAAGGGTCACCAAAGTATTTGAGTTCCTTCATAGGTTCATATTATTCTTAAATCTGGTTTGCTCGCTCCACACTATTTTCATCAAAGGTGAAATGTATCCCCTTGCAAGGCCTATGAATCACTTAAGCCCTCTTTTGAAAATTTAAATTGGGTTTGAGGGGAGCATAGGCCTCTGTATACTGGTGAATTTCACTCAAGAAAAATATTATACAGTAAAAAGATCTCATCTGCCAGTTGCAATGAGAAAAAACTGATTATCCCTCTCACAGATCTCAGCAGAGATCTGACTGAGACAATGTATCCATTCACAATACTCTGATCAAAACAAGCCATGCCTTACTTTGTTGTTTACCTGAATGAAATGGCAACTGTTTACTTCCTGTACTAGATATAGTCACCTGTTATTGCCAAGAAATTCTGAGCATTGTACCTTGCAGCAGACCAGATGCTACTGTCTGTTGAGAAACCCTATATGTATTTGAATTCTAAGTATTATTGGCAATTACACATTTACTGAAACGATTATTTTTTATATTATGATTAGAAGAGAGATACTGGCAAATTGTTTTGGTGACATTGAGCCAGGTGAGTGGGAGTTCAAATAACATTCATAAGGATCCATAGTCATGTGCAGACAGCCATTCTTGGAGTG
The DNA here is from genome assembly GCA_007922155.1 of Mesoclemmys tuberculata. Lineage (NCBI taxonomy): Eukaryota > Metazoa > Chordata > Testudines > Chelidae > Mesoclemmys > Mesoclemmys tuberculata. Next base: position 7,414 of record ML675651.1, read on the forward strand.
AGAGATGTTAATTTTACCTGGGGTGAAAAGAGATATATAAATTATAATATTATTTAATATTTTTCTTGTCATAGCACTTAGGATCCTCAGTATTGGACCAGGTCCCCATTGCACTTGATGCTGTACAAACAGAACAAAATGATAGTCCCTCATTCCACCCCAGATGTATGTAAAGAAAAACTATATGATAGGAATTGGCAACAACTAGAAAGAAAAGGGTGGAAACATGTGCTGGCCTATGGGGACAGGAACTAAAATTCTTTACAATGGAAAACCAGTTGAGTCTTGGATGAAGATGGAACATACACTCTATATTGGACCAGAGCAAAGATGCTGTATGTAATATGATATTGTCCAATTGTTAAGACAAGGAATGCCTGGTATAGTAATGAGCAAGGGCACATCTGCCTACATCTATGTGGCCTGCAGAGTATAATTGATAAATCTCCACTGCACCTGGAGATGCTTCTGGCAGCTCATTAAACCTACACCTAGTTGCTGCAAACTTTTGACATTCCAAGACAGACCCAGAACTCAAGAAATGTAGCCATCCTGTTATCTGATTTTATTTCTTCAACGTCAAGGGCTTGGGCTTAGTTGGATGAGCTTTGGGAGATTTAGTCACAGGTATATTTTCTGATACCATCTATCTTTTAGTTTCTTTTTGACCTCTTGATATTTTTTGACTGAATTTCATTTGATTAATGACATGTTTGGATCTTGGTCTCTTTGAAGGAAAAATTCACTACAGCACATTCTCTGAAACAATAGAAAATCAACCTCTGTTGTCTGCTGAGTGACTGAAATGGGTGTGGAGGTGGGGAACAAATGTACCTGGCCTGGTGCACTTCCCCAAAGGTGATACCCCATAGGTGTCACCAAAACACTGCATAGAATTGTATGAGCAAAGCCTGAAAACCATAAGGAGGGACAAGAACAGGGGACTCAATGTAACAGGTTCAAGGTGTCAGCTGATCAACATAAGGGTGAGGAAGGAATTTTCTCCTTGATGTCCAGCATTGCATTGTCCATGTGCGTTGTTCTCTCTTTGAAGGATTATGCACTGCTACGTTCCAGAGACAAGATACCAGACTTTGGCTGGCCAAAGATCTGATCTATTATTGCAGATTTTGTATGTTCTGGAAAGAACCCCAGCAGGAATCTACTTGCAAATTTTTGTAAGACAGCCCAGTCAGATGTACAGCAAAACAAATGTGAGAAAGATAAGAGAGAAACAATATAACCCTCATAGCCAGCATGTTCACGAGAGAATAATAGCTTTTCTTAAACAGATTAAAGCAGAGTGCTCCCTGCAGACTGCCCCCAAATGCATTTCACATTATAGCTGTTCTCTTTCCATTGAGAGTCTGACCAAGTCCAGAAGAATTGGGAGAAATTATATTAGCTGCCTTGATGGAGGGAGCATGCCTGCAGTTTCTTACTGAGGCTTGCCACCAAGGAGTTTTATTAGATCCTCCACTGCTCCTAGATATCCTGGTACTAGCAGTTACCAAGATGGTATTTAACCATCTGTGTTTGACATCCTTTCCTTTTGGCTGTGGATGCTGCTACCATTATTCATGCTTTTATCACCTCGAGAGAAACACAAACGCACATGCGCTCTGCAAACAGCACAGCTCCATGCAGAGAACACAGCGCGGATCTGGAATTATACAAAACTGATCAATCTCTGCCCTCTTCTTTGATCTGCTACCATGACCCAGAGGATATCCCAGGAAGGATTTTCCCCCCTTATTCCAGTTTTTCTTTTCATAAAAGGTTGGCAATTTGTAAAGACTCTCAAAGCCATTTACAAGAGGCATGGTGTAAACATCCAGTTTCCCAGCTTTCAGTTCTACTTACATCATAATAAGGATAAACAAACTAAGGACAGCTGCATCCCTCTGCCCTGTTCTTTGGCTGGAACCTCACTGTTCACCAAAGCCAAGTCATTGAAAGCCATTAAAGGAAATGGAAATTTCCCACTGGCTTCAGTGGGCTTTGGATCAGGTCACTAGGACCCAGTCCTGCATTTCTTGCATGGCCAAAACACCCATGGATTTCAGTGGCAGTTTGCAATGTGCAAAGATTGTAGCATCAGGCCTCTAGTGGAGAGCTTCCTCCTGAGGAAGGCGTATACACTCATTCTCTGTTGCCCTTTGCACAATGTGCAAACATTTACACCACTGCAGAGAGGGCTGGGAAATACCACCACCCTGATTTGGTAGTGTTTTACATGCATGCTGCTCTCGCTTTTCATCAGTGTAAGCAGGTAACCAAGTACAGTGCAACAATGAGTCCAGAGTCTTACAAAGGGTAGGAAAATGGTGACTGGGTTTCATCTGGTTTTAGGGATGGGCAGACTGGTTCGGAGAAAATAACATCTGACCCAAATCCTCCTCTAAAATTTGAACAAAACCCTTTTTTGTCTGTTTAGGTTCAAAATCATTTAGTTACCTTTCTTTTAGAATCTATTCAATTTCATTTTGGAAATCATCTTTCAGTGAAACAAAAATTCTTGGGATGTCCTGTTTGTGAGAATCTTTTTTTAATGGAGTGCGCTAATGACATTGTGAGCCAATGTGCCTTTTCTAATTTTTTAATCTTTCAATTTCTGGGGTTACAATGAAGATGTCTTATATGCAGTGTGTTTTATTTTTCAACCCCCAGGATGCTGACACCCTTAGCAAAGGAGGTTGGGGGGCAGGGAGAGAAATACATCTTGACTGGATGGGGAGGGGAAGGGATCACAGCCAGGAAGTAGCTCATGGGGCAAAGAATGAGGAGTGGGGACATGGAAAGGATGGCCAGTGGTTGTGCGAGTTCACAATGCACAGAAATATTAATTGTCCAGCATGGGTACCTTTTTGAAAGTGGAACCCTATCATAACTGGAGTGGGATGGAGACCAAGCAGGAAGCAGCTCGGAATTGGGAAGAAGGGTAGGGTTCAGACACAAAATGACTGGTCAGTGATTTTGTGGTTTATGGGATTAGATACTGCAGAGATATAAGACTATAAAGCTTTTTGTCTCTGGTGTGGACACCGTGTACAACTTGCTGGGCAGGAAGGGTTTATATTTTGAGCAGCCAGAGAGAGGCTCATAGCTGTGCCCAACATGGTGCCAGACATCCCATACATGGAAAAAGTCATTTAAATCCCCCTATGCAGCTGCACTGTAAAACAGCACCTAATACTTATTGACACAAATCACCTCCGTAGCAATGTAAGGCAGGGTGCTGGCAGAGCTGTCTTCCAGAGTGCTTTCTATCTGGCTATCCATATGGGATTCTCATCCTGCCACGTCAGAGAGTTCTTGGCTGCCCTGATAAATCTCCCCCTGGGTGAACTCCATGGCATATGTGGGGTCACGGGAGCAGCCAGTGGTTTGTTGGGTGCTTTCCACGTTCTCTGCAGCATCATACACCACAGCAACACTGGGTTCAGGGGTGGCATTGCTGCAGAAATGCAACCAGCATTTCAACAGAGAAGTTACTCCTTGTCTAGATTATCCTGGAACAGTAGAATGCATGCAGGTACCAAGACAGGTCAATCCAAGTATGAAGCAATGCAGTGTGGGATACTAGTTGGAGGACTGCCAGCAGTGCAGAGGTTAGGAATTGCTCCACATGAACCTTAGAGTGAATAAATTCACTGCAAAATGAAGTTGCCCTTTACTGCATACCCTAAGATGCAAAATCAGTTGCTTTGAGAACAGGTTTTGGATCGACACAAGGCACTGTGAGGTGAACTAACTGCAGTTAGTGTGATGTAAAATCCCCATGTAGACAAGGTGTCTGGCCATAGCATGGGAGTTCCTCACAATCTTTTAGTATATTTATCATCACAACACTCCTGTGAGAACAAAGTAGTTTTATTCCAGTTTTACTGATGAGGCACTGAGTCACTACATGACTTGCCCAAGGTCACAGAGGAAATCTCTGACAAAGCTGGGAATTGAACTCAGGTCTCCCAAGTCAGCACCCTAACCACTAAGCCATCCTTCCTCCCTAAATTGTTGTGTTGTGTGTATGGACATAGGGAGAAGTTTCTACTGACCCTGCTATACATGTTCTGTGGGTAAACAGAGGGTTTCTCTTTCCAAGACGATTTATCCGTCACCTTTCACAAGCACTAAATTCACTTGAAAGTACAAGTTCTACTTTGAAATTTGATTGTGGGAAAATGGCATTAGAGGGCTTTGTGATCAAATGTGCTCTGTCTATATGTAAAAAGATGTGTATTTTTTCACTTGGCAGCAGCCTTGTGAAAATCCCCAGTGTATCTGAGAGTCAAGATGGGTTCTTTCCTTATTGCACATCAACACCGGTCTTGAAGTTTCTGCAGACCAAATTCTACCTTCCTTTTGTCCTCAATGAGTTTGCACAGATGTAGCTGATAGGAATTTAAAAAGTAATTATGGTGGAGATGCACAAGAAGGAGTAGAATACTGTAGAGCCAATAAAGCTAAAAGAAGAAAGAAAAAAAATCTAATCATAAGTTAACAAAAAATCACATTTGACTCCAATATGCTCCAGGAGCAGAGCTGTGGAGTAAGAAATGGTAATGTTTACATGACTGCTTTTCAGAATAGAAATGTAAATTCCTTGGAATAAAGAAGAGCATATATTGCATCTTCTTATTTTCATAGTGATATCATAGAAAAGAGTAGATGCGACAGCTTGTCAGATCTACATTACCAACAACTGAGATTACAAACTTTTAACAGTAGATTTTCTTCTTTCACTTAAGAAGTTGATTAAATCTTGTAAACAAACACATTCTTCACAGATTTAACAGTTTATTCCATTTTTAATCAGCCACATGATGCTATATAAATATCATTTATCCTATAATCGTCTTTCATACAGAATCCCAAATGTTCAGATTGCCTCATTAAGGCAGAATTCCCAGATTTCGTTCTTTTATATTTTCCTGGCTTCCAAGCAACTGTCACACAGATTGGCTACAGCACATTCTGATGTTTGAGTGCATGCATCCTAAAATATCACAGTATTCTAGGTACATGGGAATTGCCATACTGGAACAGATCAAATGTTAATACAAGAGCGTGTCTACAACAACGGTCAGTGCTGAATGATTCAGAGGAAACCATAACCCTGATATGCAATGTTGTACTCTCCATGGAAATGTCTTCCTGACCCCAGCTCCATGCAAATGTCTTTCTGACCCCAGCTGGTCACTAGTTTATGTCTTGAAGTATGTGATCTTTTATTTAAATAAGTTAATAATCTCTTTACTTCATTAATATCCTGTGGCAACAAGTAACAGGTTAATTTTACATTGGATTAAAAAAAAGATGATAGGCTATTCTGTAAGAGAATCAGGAAGAGCATGTGCCTTACATGGTGATCTTGAACTATGCAAGTTACAGACAATGGACATTATTACAGTACATCTAGAAGAATCCCAAAGCGTTTTATTGTGCTTATCTGTCTGATATATTGTACAAACTCCAAAGTACTATGTAAAATGTTCACTTAACCTCCACTGAAATGGAACCACTTCTGGAGTGAAACACAGTCACTCTCTAACAGTGCACAGCAACACTGCACAGATATTTAGAGCAAGAAATGAGGAATATTTTATCCAATTGAAACTGCAGAGGGAATTTTGGGGTAGCCAATGACCTTGACAAAATCCTGTGTGAATAAACACGCAGACGCTTGCAAAAGCAACTTGAGAACTTTAATGATCACAAATAGACAAGCCCTCTGTTTTAAATCCCAGTCGACAGACAGAGCCACTGTGCTCCCTGTGAGGTTATTGAATCAATCCTCACCCAATGAGAAGAGCTCTCACTGCTGAATCACCAGCTCCTGGAGTTTCCTTTGAGATGTGCCATCCACGCTGATCAAGATTGAACCTGCTTACCTTATGTGAGCTGACAGGATCAGCGCCTGTTGTAGGGGAGGAGTTTTCCCCTCAAGAAAACTGGGAAGATGATGCATCCATTTTCAATCCATCTGTAGACTGGATTGCCCTGCCAGCAGTACTGGCAGAAGTGGATCATATCGGTATTTTATTCATAGTATATATGCATTACTGTGCAATGGATACTCAGATGGCTAACAGAAAATGGACACAGTAATTATTAATAAGGCTGAGGAGTCAAATGGAGTGATCTATACGTTTCATTGATAGGTTATGTGTGATTTAATATATTAATTAACATCCCTAGAAGAACCAGTGGAAGAAGGTATGTTTATCAAATCTGCTGATGATAAAGAGAACTGGGAAGTGGCAATGAACTCTTTAGAGGAAAGAGCTTAAAATATAGCTTGATCCTGAGAGGTAAGAGAAATGGGTGGGATCATCAATAAAATTACCTTCGGCAAGCACAAATGTAAAGTGTTTCACATGGGGAAGAATAATCAAAGGCACGAATAGAGAGTGGAGAATTCTGACCAAGGAGCAGTATTACAAAAAAGGTCCTAGAGTGAGGGGGAGGGACTATAGCTGATAATGTATCGAATAGGAGGTTACAGTAAGGCACACTCTGGCCTGCATCAGCAGAAATATCTTTATTTAATAGTGAATGTAGCGCTAGTGAAGAGTGGTGGAACAGACTCCGAGAAGTCAGTTTCATTCCTAGACCTCTGTGCTGAGCCTGCCTGAACTTCATTCCTAGGGCTGTGTCTCCAGCAGCTTTCCCTAGTTCTAAATTCACACACACACACACAAGAAAAATAATGAAAACCTTGAACTTTTTTCAAACCACAAGAAAGTTTTGCAACACTTGCCGGAAATGGGTTTGGGCGTTTCGATTTGCACTTCTCCAGGTTGTGAAATGGTGCAACAGAACATTATCCCCGTGGTTTAGTGAAAATATCATTAGGATAAAGTTGATATTTTTGTGAAAGCAACTGTGAATGCTCAGGAAAAGGACTAGCAAAGGAGCTTAAGAGACCTGTTTACAGTGCCCAATCAGAATCACCAACTGCATATCCTGTCAGTGGCATTCAGAAATGATCAAATACTCAAGGCTTGGTATTAAATTTGATTTTGAAAGTGGAAAATTATAAACTAGAACTGGGTGAATAATGAAAAAAAGCATTTGGGAAGGTTTGCTTCATTATTTACAACCCTTTTTTTCATCAAATCAGGAAGCATAGCCAGCTTGTCTGGTATATTACAGTGATTTTTAAAAAAGACATGAAGCCAGTTTTTCAAAGGTACTTAGGTGCCTAAAGATGTAACTAGATGCCTAGTGCGATTTCCAAGAGCATCTACCTATTTGAAACCTAATACCATTGAAACTATGGCCCATGATCTCTCCTGCATTGAATTGGTATCAATCCCATAACATGTAAAGAATTTGTGAGGCCTGCTTTACATATAAAGTTCCACTAATTTGCTATTGCTTTGATTTGAAATGAGCATCATCTATATCAGTTTAAACCTTGCTCTTATGTGTTTAGCTTGCACTTATAAATATACTAATAAATGTAAATAAGCTAATTGTCAATTAATTTTAAATAATGAACTCAGCTGTGAAAATTGAAGTCTGTTTGCAGATAATCAGAGGGGGAAACAGAAAAAGAAGCTAAACTCATTACTTTCTGCAAATAGTTCACCCTGCTCAATTCTAGATAGAGATTGTAAGAGCTGTAAATGGAACTCTTTTAAAGAGGAAACTCTTAAGTAAGTGCTGGAATTAAACTCTAAACCTAGTAAAAATAGTTTGCCATCCATTTTGAATGCAGGGTGAGGGATTTTTATTTCATCTGAACTGTCTCTTCTCTGGATTATAGCTGTTCCCCACAATTCAACATAAGCAAAACTGCAGGTTTTGTTCAGGTTAGGGCAGCAGACCACACAAAATGAGTGTGAGACAGAGCTTTGCAACTGATCTTTTCAGGAAGAGCTGGTCTACCTGAGAGCCAAGGGCTACGAGGTCCAGGTCCACGCCCTGATCGTGGGGGCCCTGGGCGCCTGGGACCCTCGCAACGAGGCCGTGCTGCGGGCCTGCGGCCTCGGCTGGCGCTATGCCCGCCTCATGCAACGCCTCATGGTGTCGGACTCTATCCGGTGGTCCCGGGATATTTACGTGGAACACATCACTGGCCACCGGCAGTACCATGAAGAAGCGAGCACCGCGACCTAGGGACTCTCACCTCTCTCCCACCACCCCACGGACCCCATGGGGGGACGCCGCGTTCTGACAAACCTATGTACTCACCCCCTTCCGCACCCCCCGCGAGCACGGTGACGCGCAACTCTTCCCCCCTCCGTGTGTCGCCTCCTACACTTGAAAACCCCTGCTCCCCACCTCATCTGGGACCCCTCGGGCTATGACCTCGTTCTACTCCCCCACCCCCAATGACCCTGTACTCACCGATAGCCCGTACCCCCGCCCGGATGCCTCTTGTTCTTGTCTTGTAAACCCTCCTGTTCTAGGAAACATTAACTCCGAATAAAACCTTTAAATCTGTTTCTATCATTCAAACTATAATGGTTTAGAAAACAATATAGTTAAAGCAGAACAACCTCATAGCACTGACACCATCATACTGGTATAAAGGTATATTAGTCTACCTTATTCCTGTCAATTACAGCCATTGCAGAAATGGATAATAAATAGATGAAAAACAAGTATATTAAAACAAAGGGGGAGAGAGTCCCCTCCATGGAGAGGGAATCCATCCCACATAGAGACCACTTATGTTTAAAGGTTCCAGGGAGTTCCGGCTTTGAATTCAAGTAACACCCTTGGAGCCATGCGGTCAGGGTTTTTCCTGGCTTCAGCTACTCCAGGCATCCCCTCCACACACCCCCATATAGCTAGATCTAGGCACTAGGGGCAACTCTGAGCTACAGAGATTAAACTCTCTAACCCCTAGAGGTGGATGAGGCACATAGGTGGGGCAGAATGGGGAAGCTCTGTGGGCATAAAGAGGATTCCCCACAGCAGCAAATTCCCTTCCAGCATTTGCAGAATTACAAAAGTGGGCAGGGGAAGATTGTGAATGACAGCCTCCATAGGGAAACATACTTTTCAACTGGCATTAGTCAAAGTCACACAGGATTTAGTGAGACTCACTCTCTTGTACAGTAGTGGCTGAGCAGAATCACAACAGAGTTTTGTGTCTTGTACTCCTCAAGTGAAAGCCCCTTTGAAGCATGGGGGCTTCAGTTTTTCCTTTTATGTAGGCCTGTTTCAGGGTCACATCATCTGTGCTCAATTTAAAAATAGTAACATGACCTAACAAAATTTCTCATTAGTCTAAACCAACCTCCTAATGAGCCCTGTCAGATACAATCACAATAATAAGCCACAAGAGAAGCTCTGTCAGGAAGAGAAAATTGCAGGTGCTTGCAGGAAAAAGGCACCCTTTCAATAATCCGGTCTCATAGGCACACGTCTTGAAAATGAATAATGATTCAAGTGACCCGATGCTTTAGGAACAACAGGTCTGACCTGCGAGATGTTCAGCACCTCAAGTCGTGATTAGGCCCCATAGACATTTAAAGCAGCGCTGTTAACTTAAGACTAGGTCCTGCGCATGCCAACTTTATTTACATTGGTAGTCCCGATAGCAAACCCAGGGCTTTATTTTAGTGTACCTTGGTTTCAATTCCTTCCTCCCCACAATCAGCAAAAATTATTTGTTTTACTCAGTCCAGTGTTCCTTTTAAATTTCAATGACAATTTTTTTAAAAAAGTTGAAACCTATCCATTGCAGTGGACACAGGAGCAGAACTAGGAAGAAAACTAACGATAAACAGATAGTGAAACCAGGGGACTAGCTTTACTGTCCCAGTCGTGGGAAGAACAAAAGAAGCAAACAATGAACATTAATAGTGGAAAAAAGTAAATTAGATCTTTAACATTATTTCAATTTTAATAATCTGTCATGGCAGTAGTATCACTGAGAAGGATTCTGTTTTGAAATATATAATTGGTTAAGGATTTACATTATAAGAAAACAAACCCGTGTCCATTTTTTGCTCTTCCAGGTCGCCTTTATTGTATCTGATACTCTTGTATATTGTATCTTGTATATTGTATCTGTGCTCTTTCATGAAGACTTTATATTCATTCTTCTCTTGATTTGTTGGTCCTTTAATCTAAGCAGAGGTCCAGGCAGACTGACATCATGCGGTTGTGCTTTGTATATGGAAAAGTTAGCCCTAGGGATGGGCAGGGCCTGAGAAGAGGTGGATTGTTCCTCCTCTATTCAAAGGCAGTCACCAGCTAGGTCTACTACTGGTGCTGCCCTAGGGCTGCTGTAACTTGCATCCTTGATTCAGTGGCCTATTCAGACAAATTTAAAGATGCAGAACCACCAGGTTCTGCCCCAGCCATATCTCCTCCCCACCCCTCCAGCCTGCCCCTCCCTAGACTGAGGAGATAGAAGCACGGAGGACGACCAGCACAGAGTCCCTGTGCCCCGGGAAGGTTTACACCTAACCCACGGCCTCTTTGTTCCATCCTACCGAGGAATCTGGCCCAACAAGTTAAGTTTTGCTTGAGTAAAGCCAGCAGGATCAGGCCCTGAATTAGCAGCACTGAAACTAGAATGAACATCCTGAATTTTAGGGAAGTAGCTGTGTCCTTTGAGATGACATTTGCAATGGTGCGTTCTCATAATTTGTTTTCCCCTCACAAAAGCTATATAATCATATAAAGCGAGTCAGGATTCATATTTAAATCAGATCCTTGAAGCAGAATTAATTCCTCATTTATTTCTGTGAGTTCATTGTATCGGTCAAAAAAAAATACTTGAAAAACTCTGTCAAATTTCAGCAGCTAATCCCTGAGAAAAGTCTCCACTTCTTACCCCTAGGAAATGGGAAAGGGGGTTATGCCAGAGAAATCAGCCCTTACCCCACTCTTCTGATCTGGAACCATTTTTACACAGATTTGAGAGAATAAGGATTGTAAGGGAGTTCAATGATTTTTATAGTCCCTGGTTCCATTAAGAATGTTGTTTTTCCAGTTCCTACTGATTTCACTCTGACTTCTGGGGTTTTCATGGCATTGTTCTGTCAAATGCTCCCATGGGCATGGACCCTCCACAGGTCCATCCTTCCATTCTCACTTCCACCCCCACCTCCACCTCCCAGGTCTTCGACTGATGGCTGTGAGGGCAGAATATAGCTTTCATCAGGTGGAAGAGGCCCTCCTTTAATTCCCTGCTTCAGGGGATAAGACAAATTATCCTGTCTGCTAGGTCAGATGCAGAACAGTGGCATACTCAGTCAAGCCCCAAACACACACCTGCAGCAAACCAAATTCTATGGTGCCCATGAATCCCCTGCTCCTTCTGCATTAATCCCTCCCAGTCAGACTCCCTGAGGCACTTAAAGCTCCTATTGTCCCTTTGAAGTGGATCAGATGGAACACAGATGTTATCTTTAGAATCCTTTTTTATATTCTCTCCAAACCATCTTTCCCAGTCTGCTCCTCAGTACCTCCAAGCAAGTTGTTAGTAAGGCTCCACCTTTACCGGCTAAATGCCCCTCCTCAGAAGGAAAAGAAGCCAGATCCACACCATTGTCTCTTAGAACTCCAGGCTCAGGTAGCATAAACCTTATCACTCCTAGGATTGCTATCCTGGCCTCCCAGTGCAATTGGAAAATAATTCCAGAATCCACGTTCCCAGCACCAGAAGCATGTCCGGATCCATGAAGCTCCCAGCATTATGTTCTTGGCATTTAGCAATGGGACAAATTTTCATGGCCTCATTGATCTAGGGATTTTCCTTGGAGTATTCGCCTGTTCACTTCCAAACTCCCTTCTCTTCTCCCTACCGCACCCACTACTCCCAAACTTGCTCTCCACACAGAGCTTACCTGTTCTCAGGAGCTCTTCTGAATTCCTTTCTTTCTTCCTATGTTTCCTCCTGACTCTCCATCGATTTTCTATCTCTTTTTGCTCTCTCCCTCACTGTCCCCTGTACGGCCCTATGGCGAGGAGACTATGCACCCAGCTGCTGTGCCGAAGTCTCTGGTCCCTTCTGGGATAGGAGGGCAAGCTTCATCTTGTACTCAGATGCTGTGCTGACCTCACAGTGCTGGTAGGATGACATCACAACCGAGAGCTGAGATGCTGTCTTTGCCATGACTTAGGCAAGTTTTTACTCCCTCATATTTGGATGTAGACTGACTAACTTTCCACTAACTCTTTCCTCCTTGTTGGCTTGGTCTCTGAGCTTTGATCTCTCTTTTTTCATGTTAGTGGCATGGTCATTTTTCTCCGAGTTCACTGCGTGCCTTGCATCTCCCACTTTCTCCTTCCAGCTTGTGACTTCAGATTCTATAGTGTGTGCAGCTTTCCTTTATCTTCTGTTGGACCCATTATGGTGAGAGATCTTGCTAATGGGAAGGTTCTGGCTAGGGACTACGAGCAGCAATCTGGCTGGTTTTAATTTTTGTTTTACAAATTTAATTTGTAATTTAATTTCTTAATTACAAATTCACTCCTCAGTTTCTTTTAAAGTCTGTTCAGTGTTTTGAATGTTATTCAGTTCTCAGTGGGGGTGTTTCCTCTGTAATTCTGGACATCAGTGCTGCTAAGATTTGGGATTGCTGCAGCATCCGTTTCATTTTAGCAGCCATCTGTTCTATCACTGTGTCCATCCTCCAGGCAGGGGACCTCTCTTTCCCTTTTGGGATCTCATTGTGTAGTACTGATGGGATTGATGGTGACCATAACTTGGGCCAGGACAACAGGTTAAATTCAGGGCAGGTCCTCCCCTATACTGTCTTTCAGAGGGATGAGGTGTTGGTAGAGCATCAGGCTGTTAATATCAGGGTCCATCATTCAAATCCCCCTTCAGGCAGTAGACTTTTAAGAGGTGACTTGTTTGCTGTCTAAGTACCGACACAGAGAAAAAATATTTGATAATGGGGCTCTTCTGACTAGCAGAGAAAGGTATAACATGATCCAGTGGCTGGAAGCTGAAGCTAAACAAATTTAGACTGGAAATAAACTGTACATTTTAAACCATGAAGGTAATTAACCATTGGAACAATTTAACAAGGGTCGTCATCGCTGACAATTTTTAAATGGGGATTGGATGTTTTTCTGAAAGATCTGCTCTGTGAAATATTTGGGGGGGAGTTCTATAGCTGGGGTTATACAGGTGATTACAACGGTCCCTTCTGGCCTTGGAATCTATGTATCCCTGGTCCCAGCATCCTTTCCATCTTGGCACCTGCCTTGGCCTCTACCCCACCCCACAGAACTTCCCCTCTGTTTTTCATTCCATGGACTGATAACTTTTCCCCATCAAACTCTCCATTTTCTGACCTCTCTTCCTGACCAGTCCCATCACTTTTAATTTTATGCAGCAAGACACTGATGCTGCCAGTATACCCGTGCTTGTCACCTGAGTTCGGGTCACAGGACAGGAACCAGTGAGCTGCCAGCACGTTTGGTCTCAGGTCACAAGTCCTCTCTACTCCTGACTGTTTTACTGGCCTCTCAGCACAATTATAGAACAATTCAAGTATTCCCATTTCCAGTACTAGAAATATTCCAGGATCCCTGGAGCCTCTGGTATCACATTCCTTGCACTCAGTCATGAGACAAATCTTCATAGTTGTGTTGATTTAGGGGCTCCCCAGTCTTGTTTCCCTGTTCGTGAGCACAAATTTTGTCCTTCACATGACCCATGTCAGTAGCACAGCATGGAAAACAGCATATGTTAGTTCCCAAAGACTCACCTGGGTTTGTGCCTTTTCTCTTCTTAGGTGTCTTTAATTTTTAACATTTCTCTTTTTGGTCTCTCCCTCCCTTTCCCCTGAGTGTTCCTACGGCTTGGACACTGTGCTCCCTCTTGGCTCAATCCTGCTGAAAGCAAAGCCAGGCTTCCGCTCTCACCCCACTCCTGTGATGACCTCACCATTGACTCCACAGATCTCTGCTTGTGATGATAAGATGACATCACGATGCAGAGCGGTGATGCTTTCCCTGCCAAGCCTTTCCTTCTTGCCAGCCTCAAGGTGTGTTAGGAGACAGTCACCAGTCTTCAAGGAACTGTCCAGTCTGGGCTTGGATTGAGTCCAGCAAGGCCTATAACCAAATGCAATCAGGCAAGGAACTCTGGTCTCTGTGAGAGATGCTCCAAAAGCCAATACATAATTTCATGCATTTTTTAAAAAGTTAAAAAAAAAATAGAAAATTTTTGCCTATGGAACCATATTGGCCCACACCATATTCGACTGTGGAACCATACTGGGTCATTATCAGAGTTGGGACTCTCTAGATCCATTGCATGATCCTAAACCACATGAGAAGCCAGAGTGACTGGTAGCAGCAGAAGTCTGTTACTTTCTCTGTGGACCTGACCCTAAACTGGGATGGTGACACATACTTTGCCAGGGGCATTCACAACTATTTGCTAGACAGGAATAATGGGTTCAGTCCCAGGTTCTGCCGGGAACTGTGCTCTGGTGGTTACAAGCCCTCTGCCCTTTCCCCCAGGGCTCTCTGTCCCCTTTTGCCCCTACCCCTGTCTCCAGCTTTTGCCCCTGTCATGCCCCCCCACTTTTAACCCTCCTGACTCTTACCCATCCTCCCCTGTCTGGATCCTGCCCCTGTCCCCATCCCCTTCACTGTCCAGATTCTGCTTATGTTCCCCCTCCTGCTCCTACTCTTGAACAGCTCCCACCTTTCCCAGACCCCTCTGCTCCTATCATCCCTACTCCCTCTGTTCCCACCGCTCCCCACACTTGTTCCTATCACCCCATCTTCTGCCCCTCTGTCTCTGTCCCCCCAGCTCACCCTCAAGACTTCTCTTCTTCCCCTCCTGCCCTGCATCTCTTCCACCTCCACCCCCAGATAAGAGCTTCCGTCTCCTCTTCCTCACTGCCTGGGGCCAGGAGGGGGGATCATTGAGAGTCCAGGAGGAAGGCAGGCTCCTAGTGCCTAGTGTCACAGTGGCTTCCAGCAGCTGAAAGCAGCATTTGCTGGGAAAGCTCTCCTTAGCCCCTGCATTCCCAGGATGGAGTATGCTCCGTCGCTCTGTGGGGTTGGCACCTGCGCTGTGTGGGGTTAGAGCAAGCTCAGTACAGACAGAATCTTTGGAGAATTTAGCTGTCATAAGTCTGCACTGAGCATGTGTGCAAACTGAGGTTTTTTTTCCTGAGTCTTCCAAAGTGGCCACATTTTAACAAAATTCCTTGGGTTTCCAAAAGGCACATCCTCACTGTGAGGTGAACCCCCTTTGTCATATTTCACATCTCTGCCCCACATTCTGGAGGTGCTGGAGCTTTTGAATGAAATGGTGGTAAGGATTTTTCTAACATGGGCAAAGCAACATATTTTTCTCTAACCTCATTCTGAGAAACAGTTGACTTTTTCTGATGACATTTTCAATAAATAAATAAATAAATAAAAATTCAGCCTGAGGCAGACACCCAGCTTGGAAAAAGTCAGCCTGAAGAGTTAAAGGTTAGCAAATTTATAAACAACTGAAAACTGGGGCTTCTAATGGAAAATGTTGGGCAATCTTAACTATAGGTTAAGGCAAGTGGTGCTGCCTATAATATTATATATTTGAAAAGGTATTTGTAAAAGCTGCGGCAGAAGGAGCTCAGAATGGGTATCCCTTTTAACCATAATAGAACCATGTTTAAATCCTGAAAGTCAAAGGCCAATGTAGTAAGCCAAAGAGTTTAAAAAAAAAAGTAGATAAAAAATAAAACAAAATACAAGTAGACAAAAAACTTAAAGGTTTAGTTCCTTCCATCTGTCTTTGCTGTTTGAATGACTACAAGACATTGAATATAATTCCTTTCTGCAGCAGAGACAGTTAATACCGAGGGCAGGGCTTGTTTGCTCTTTTCTGGTTTCAGCTAAGAGTCCATATGGCTGAAAAGGCTGGTTATTTGTTTTCTGGCTCACAAGGCATTTTATTATTTCTTTCTCGCTTTCTTTTCCTTCCTTTAAAATGCCATAAATATGTACCTGTATTTTTATACCCTCTAGCAGCTGTCCAATCTGTAACAACAGTTTGACCTTCGGGGGGAAAAAGGCATATGCCTCTTACAGAGGATAGACAGCACTACTTGGTCACTCAGAACAATTAGTTGGGGCGCGGCTCTGCTGTGCACTACAAAGGATCTAGGCCTGTAATGTTCAGATCACACTAGGGAGGCAAAAGCTAGCTCTTTGTCTCTGAGAGTTCCTTGTCTTAATGTACTGAGTTGAAGAGGAGTGAAGAGGAAGGGAGGCAAACCCAGACCAATTCCACCTTCAAGGTAGAAGTCAGTGTGTGCTCTCCAATGCTTCCAGGCTCATTCCTCCCCTGGGGATCTTTGTCCAACAGCTCTGTTAGGAAAGAATACAGCTCCCCTGAGTTGGCTGACCATCCAGATGATTCCCCTCCTTTGGAGAGGCCTAGCTGTGAGACACAGCGGCGCATCAGTGTCAGACATGGAGACTGAGAAGATTTCTCCCACTGCTGAGCGCTAAGTACATATGTGGTTAAGGTTCTTTAAGAAATTCCACTTTGTGGGGAATTATAAATTGCATGATTTAATAGATCATTTAGAGCGGTTAAAAGAGAGGCCTTATTTTAAGGCATGAGCACAAGGGGGCAGAGTTTAAATTGAGCTTTCAACCTTAAATCTGTATTTCCTGGTTTCTGATTCCTTAATTTTTCAACATTCAGGTCACATTGTTTTACATCTACCTTCTAATTTTTGAGACTTTAAGGGTTTGTGTGATCGTTTGTGTGTGATCATTACAAGTTTGATACTGGGAAAGTCACGTAAACCAGACTTTTCGCAGGTGGCCTCTGTGAATTCCTCATTTCCTGGGTACCCAACACAAGACCCTGGGGTCTGAGTTGCAATAGTGCTAGGCACTCACAGCTGCAACCAAAGGCTGTTGGAGCTATGCTCTGGCCATACACAGTACATCTGCACTGCAATAAAAAACCCACAGCACCAAGTCTCAGAGCCTGAGTCAGCTGACTGGAGCTTGCAGGCCTCAGGCTGCAAGGCTAAAACTTGCATTGGAGACATTTAGGCTCAGGACAGAGCCCAGGTTCTGAGACCCTTCCATCTCATGAGGTTTCAGAGCCCTGGCGCCAGCCTGAGAACCTACACAGCAATTTTTTAGTCCCACAGCATAAGCCCGTGAGTTTGAGTCAGCTGATCCAGGACAGCTATGGCCATGCCATGAGACTTTTATCACATACCCATGAGGTGCTATTTAACGAGAAGTACTCTGAAAAATCAGGTTCTAGATATCTTAAATTGAGCACCCAAAGTTAGTTGACACTTTGGACAATTTTGGCGTTAATTTTTCTCTCTCAGCTCCACGTGTGTAAAATGGAGATGATAATACCACCTCACCTCACCGGTGAAGGTAAATTCACTGTTTTTAAAGAACTAAGATACTGTCCTGACAGCACTATAGAAATGCCCATGAGGTAATTAATAATTACGGTATGTATTCAGAGCAGGGTTTGGACAGTGTGCAGTAAAAAAAGCCTGGAGCCATACATTGAATGACGAGGATCAAAAGAACCAGTCAGTGAGAATCATTCATCCAGGGCACAGAATGAAGCAGGGATGCTGTGGAAAAAATAGTATGTGATCATGTAATTAAAAGTCTGTATCATAATGAATACGCACAAGGGGATAAATTAAGGTTACACAAGCAATCTTAATTCTGGTATTTCCTAACTTTTGAGTGCTTGACTTTACAGTCTTAATAATGTTCTTTTAACATGTTGTATCTAATACAAAATTATCGTTCTAGATTACTGAGTATTTTCTTTTCCTCCAATCACTTTATATTATGTCTGTAATTCTATTAACTGCTTTCTTCTGTAATTTCCTTTGCATAATTGCTGATACTGTTCTATTTTATCTTAAGTGATCAGTTTTGCTATAAAACAAAGCAGCCTAAGACATGTCTGTTTAAGCATCTGCAGGAATGAGACTAAATGTTGGCATTAAAGAGCCAGTGTGCACAGAGCCTCTTTTGTGAAGAATTCCTACTGAAACTTGCTGAAATCTCATACCTTTTTTTATTAACCTCTAAAATAAAGTGTTCCCTTTATTACCTCTGTCTTCTGCCTCCCTGGCAATTCTTCTTGTCATTCAACAAATTAATAAAGCAGTAGGAGCCAACTGTACGTTTGAACTTCAGGGAGACTTTCTACTGGCATGAGATTTCAAGTTTGTGCTGTATTAAAGGCCAGAAGTCTTGGCCAACCAGCTGGGAGACCTGACCTAGGTTGTTTGGAGTTACGAAACTGCAGCTGACCTCACACATGTTGGCAACCAGGGGAAAGGAGCATTCATCTCTGAGATGATATTAGACCTTTTCTAGACCTGTTCTGATACTGCAATTGGTGTAGCCGTGCCAGTGGTGATCCTTACAGCATTGCTACACTGGGAAAATGCATCTTGTTAGAAACTGGCACGATGTTGCCTTCAGTAAGGGAAAGGACAGTTGTATTTAAAAATGAGTTAAATGGGCCATTGTTAAAGACACTTTGCCCCTGCCTACAAAAAATGCTAAATTGTATTTCACATCGTGTTGAGTTAAAAACATATTAGCACATTTTCTACTGTGAAGCACTTTCTCAGTGTAGACATGGTCTAAGTGTAGACATGAGTAAGCCAGGGTTTGTACTGATTGCCACCCGTGGGTAAACTTTAGCTCAGTCAGTGAAAATCTTTGCCTATCTTTGTCTGCATCTAGGAGTCAGCATTAGTGCATCTTCTCTGGCCTCCAAATGTTGAATCAAGCCTGATTCTGAGAGTGCCCATGGGCTGAAACTTTGAATCAGAAAGGGGAATCCACCCATGTTGCAGACAGCACAGCCGTCACAAATTGACCCCAAAAGCCCTCCATAATGAGTTCCTTCCCCTACAAAGCTCTGCCAGTGCTCCAGTGCAAGAATTGTTCTTTGGTGGGGTGGACAAAAGGAGGGAAATGTGTGGGTGTTGCCAGAGCTGCCATGAGTAGGGGGCAAAAAGGTGGCAATTATTCTGATGGTGCCAAAGCAGACCAATGCCTCAATGGTTTCTTGATGCTACAAGACCCATAGGGGCTATGGCAGTGCCAGGAATAAATTAGGGTAATACCTTGTCCCTCAGAAGCAGCAGCAGAATAGAAGAAAAGTAAGCAGGCACCCCCCGGGCCCTAGCTATAGTGCAAGATTGGATCCGGGACAGTGTGACATAAGGGCTTGGAGGCAGGGCAAGGCAGGCTTTCTCTGGGGCCCGGTGAGGTGAAAAAGAGGCAAGCTGGGCAGTGTGAGATGTGTAACAGCAGAGAAGAGGCAGACAAGGAGAAACTATGTCGGAGGGTTAGGCGGGTGGAAGGTGGTCTCGCCAGTTGTCATGGGAACAGGACATCAGCATACTCAGGACACTGACTGGAGTCTACAGTCTCAGGTAGTTTTAGGGTTAAAGGAACCTAGGCTGAGCAAGACTGTATTGAGATAAAGTGTGGCAGCTAAGCCAAGTCTGGGATTATGATCAGTAAATCAAGGAGGCATTTTAACTATATAATGGATGTACTTAGCACTTTTTTTACTGAGTTGCCAGGCCTTGCTGTTGAAGGTGACCTGCAATGAGGAAAAAATCCTGGCTTTGTGTTCTCTTTCGCTTCCTTATGATGCATGAAGGAAGCATGCCAGGCTTGTTTGCTTTTTATAAGAGGTAGTTTTTGTTACCTTAGAAATATCAGGGATGTCAGTTTGATTTTCCTGTGTGACAATGTCCAACCGGACCGCTCCCAGACAGTGCTTTGTTGTTGTTGTTTTAAGGCAGAGAAATGAGAAGCGACTGAGAAAGGTGTGACACGAGTCCACAGCAGAGACTGCTCCCAGGACCCCAGTGAGATTCAAACCAGTGACCCCTAGGTTCGGAGCCCACTGCCTTAACCAGGCTAAAGGCCCCATTCCCTATCAGCTGAAAAGAGATTACCTCAGGTTAATTAGTGACACCTGAGTTCAATTAAAGGCTGCCTATAACCCTCCCCCCCTTTCTGGGGACAAGAAGGGAGGAGAAATAAGTTGCAGCTGGGGGAGGGAAGGGGCTGCCTCACTGAGGCAACAACTGAACTAACTGTTTGGGGAAGGACTGGCACCCAGTGGCCAGCATAACAAGGCACCGTACTGGTGAGGGGCTACAGAGAGGTATTCCTTTTGAGTGTTATCAATTTGCTGCTTTTTGTTTGGCAGAGGAGGACAGTTTGGGCCTTCCCTGATGCCCACCTTGTAAATGTTGAAACTTAAAACCTGAATGGGGAATAAAAACCTCTCTGGAGTGGAACTGATTTGCTCCAGGCTCCCATTGCTTGAGGGGTGAGGAAAGCTGAGCCCAATGAGGTGGTCTTGCCATGCCTGGTTTTACAGGGTGACTTGTGGGGGGGGGGGGGCCCACATCTCACAGTACTGCTTACTCTCTCAATATTTGGAGTGAAATCATGGCACCATTAAAATCAACAGTAAATTTCTGGTGAAGCCAGAATTTCACCCTTGGTGTTTTTCTTAAAGTCCTAGTTCCTAGAGTTATGTGTCTATAAGAGTCCAAGCTTTCATTTAAAAAAAAAAAAAAGCTTCTGATCCACATGGTTGAGGATAAAAGCTTGAAAATATGAACTTGAGGCTCAAAAACCAACAAGCAAAGAAACAAGAACCCAAACTATATTACTTTTTAAAATTGTAAGGCATTTCTAAAGCCAATCTTGTGATATTTGGGGAGACTGATGCATGACTTTTGAATGCTTAGGGTTGGTAATGCTGTCTCAGAAATATATATATTTAATTGAAAGGAGTATCTTAATTGTCACTTAATTGAAAGGAGTATACATGGATTTTTTTTCTGACAACTTTTTCTAGGGTGTTTGCGTTAGGTGGGTATTAATGAAACCAATGCAATTCAAACTTTAAATCAAAATAAATTCCTATCTCAATTCATCAGTTTTTACTTCCCTGATATCTATCTTGTCATTATCCACCAGTTCTCCAGTGATCCACAGTCTTCCAGGCAGGAACTTATTTTTCTAATATAGACAAATCATTAAAATACAACTCTTTTCAGGTCTTCTCTAGGCATCATTTGAACAAGGAAGTTGCATCTCAGGGAGGTGGATTATCTAAACCAATTGGAGAATCCCTCCTGTCAGCATAGATAATGTAGATAGCAGTGGTGCTGTAGCATTTTAAGTGTAGACCAGCTCTGTTTCCCTTTGTTTTTGTGATCTTTGGTAACTTGGGCCTGGATCTAGAAAGCGACTTGGCCACTGTGACACTGAGCATCACAATGCCTAACTTTTAGGTGCCCAGAAAAATCACAGGAACCGCACTTCAATCCATAAAGCCTGAGTTAGGTGCCTAAGCTCCGTGTACAATGACTGGAAAGAGAAACATGCCTAAGAATGTGATCCACAAAAGCCCAGCGAGCTAGGGGAAGCCTCTGGGAGATGCTCGTGACAGGAATGTCCCAAGTCCCATCCCTTGCTGGAGATAAGTACCGAAGTCTGGTCTGCAGGGAGACACCTATCTCTGCCTGCAGTGCAGAACCAGGAACCACTCCTTGGAGTTAGGTGCCTAAGTCATTTCTTGCAGAAATGATAAGCACCTGCCTTATGTGCCACAAAACAGCGGCAGCAGGGGGGGGTGATAGTGTTCATGTTATAACTTTTAGCCCAGTGGATAGAGCCCTCAGCTGGGATATAGGTGACACAGGTACAGTTATCCCTTCTCTGCATGATGGGAGAAGGGAGACCCCAGTGCAAATCCTACTCTTGGGGAAAGAGCTCTAAGCGCTGTGCTATGAGAGAGTCTGATGTAGGGTTCCCTAAAGCAGTGGTTTTCAACCAGTGGTACGTATGCCCCTGGGGGTATGCAGCGGTCTTTCAGGGGGGTTCATCAACTCATCTAGATATTTGCCTAGTTGTACAAGAGGCTACATAAAAAGCACCAGAGAAGTCCATACAAACTAAAATTTCCTACAGACAATGACTTGTTTATACTGCTCTATATACTATATTCTATGGTAATGTAGTGTCTATACACACTGTATTAAACATATGTTTTATGTCATTTGATGTGTGCAAGCACGTTAATGAGGTTTAAGTTGTTGTGGTGTGTATGCAGCTGTAATATGAAATTGGATAGATTTTTAAAATGAGCTGGAAACGGTGGCAGTGGAACAGAGAAAATTGTAAGAAATTGAAAATGACTGAAAACCCCCCACCCATCAGTTCTGTGAGGAATATATTGCTTTTGAATTCACATCTCCAAGTAGCGCTCCACTTCAAGCTTTGTTTGGTTTGTGGAGAAACGCTATTAAATAACAGTATGAAGCTGGTGCATTTGCAATGACATTTGAAGACAAAACACCCAGTCCATATGGGTAAACCAGTTTCTCCCCCCCCCCCCCACAACAGCTTTTTCGGTTTCAGTATTGCCTGTTTAAAATGAAAAAAGCTTTTATGAGCGTGATGCCATCTGCAAGTCATTTTTAAGTGAGATGAAACTTGGGGTATGCAAGACAAATCAGACTCCTGAAAGGGATACAGTAGTTTGGAAAGCTTGCAAACCACTGCCTTCAGTCTCTCTTGTTGAAGCTGTTCCACTGTGAATAAGGAATCACTGGAGCAGGGGAACTGGACTCTGGGTCTCTCACCTCTGGAAGGGTTGGGGAGTGGGCAGCTCTAACTTCCAGGGTATAGTCCTTCTTCCCCACTTTCTCTGGCCTAATGACTAGTTAAGTAATCACCCAAAACGGAAGATTCAACAGAAGAGAGTGATGGATTCCCGGCCACCCCCCAGTATCCCACAGCTTGGGCTATGGCTATGCAACAGCTTATGTCAGCATAAATTATGTTGCTCTGTGGTGTGAATAAACCGCTCCTTGGACGACATAAGCATTGGTGTGGGCAGCGTTGTATCAGCAAGAGAGCTTCTCCCACTGGCGTAACTATTCCAAACCTTGTAAGCAGCAGTACGCTGTGAAGAAACAGCCCTTGTTCCTCTTGGAATCTCATGCCTATAGACAGTGAGTGGTTGGTTGCTATTTCCCAGGTGCCCAATGTAGCTCATGGGGAAGGAATAGGTCACCCACTCACAGGTCAGATTTTCAAGCATTCATTGCTGATAAATGAGGCCAGATAGAAGTTCTCAGCAGCTCCCTTTGTGGCACTATGGTCAGCTTTTCCAAGCAGCTCAGTATCCAGCAGACTGATCTCCTTTATTAATCAGGCCACTTATGTTGATACATAAAGGGGAGTGGAAATCTGCCCCTCCAATTGTAGCTCTCTTGAAACTTTCGGCCTTACTGCATTTGAAAAGAGCAGTTAGGGAGATAAGCCAAGATTTAGTAGCTAATTAGTAAGTGGCTAGAAAGAGGAAGGGAGTAATACATTAGTGAATGGGAGAGCAATCTTTAAGAAACCTCCTATCTTGCAAAAATATATTTACACTTTATATTTACACTTTATACAGTAGTGAATAAATACAGGTCTCTTTCAATGACTTCCTTAATATGACTGCTAATTCCCTGCTGTTCCAGGGTTTGTTTTCCTATGTGAAGGACTAGCAATGGCATATCGGGAACCATAAGTTTTCTCTATCCCCTAATGGAAAAAGTGTGGTGGTGAGCATGTGTGTTTGTCAGTGGAATACATTCAGCATTCTTGCCCATTGGGTTTTGTATAATGTGAATGAGCACAACCACGTGAAAACTTTATTTTGTTCTGTTATTGCCTAGAGACCCTGAGATTGAGGCCATTTTGTGCCAGCCACTGTACAAACAGAGTGGTAGGGAGTCCCTGCCCTGAAGAGCTTGAAATCTGAATAGACACGGAAGACGTAGGGTAGGGAAAAGAGGTAGCGCATACAAACAATCAATGTGATGACAGCACATGGCACATTAGTGCCAGGATTTTTTTTTTAATCTTTCGGATGGGTTTAGGTAGGAGTGATCAGCTACATGGATAGAAAAAGGAAGGGAGAGAGGACAACAGTGAAGGGGGATAGAGGAGGAAGATACATGTAGCAGGTGTGTAGTGAGGCTAGGGTAAAGAGATCACAAGCAGGGTTGGAGCAAACAGCCAATCAGCACAGGACAGACGCCCAAATCCATGAAGGGCACACCTACCAGAGTGTGACCCCACAGGTGGCAGGGGACACACCTATCTTCTCCTGGTTTATGCATCATTCTGGGGCTTAGGCAGGACATAAGCATCCTGACACTTAGTGATGCATTGTCTATATGCCTGGATGAAGAAACATAGGTGCTTAGGGAACTCTTACACTGAAAATTTAGGCACAAAGTGAGTTTAGGCACCTACAGGGTTAGGTGGCAGCTGAGGGAGGGTTCTGTGGATTGCAGTGGTGCCTAAAACTAGAGTTTAAATACCTTTGTGGATCTGGGCCAGAATGTCCAGAATTAAGACCCTGAAAACATCCTCCATGTTAGCTGCTCTCTGCTAAGGCTGCTTTGGGACCTGCTCCTACTGGCCTCAATTTCATGGGGCCCCAAGGCTGACTTCTCATAGACTCATAGGTCAGAAGGGACCAATATGATCATCTA
>ML675651.1:46438-189044 GCA_007922155.1 Mesoclemmys tuberculata
GAATAGACAAGACGAATGGTGGGGGAAAGGATAGAACAGATGGGGAGAGGTGGAGAGAAGTTAAGTGACTTGCCCAAGGTCATACAGGAGGTTTGTGGCAGAGCCAAGACTTGAACCAGGGTCCCAGTTCAGTGCCTCACAGCCCTTCCTCCCCCACTATCTATCCTTCCTGAGAGTGAGGAGTCAACATCATGAAGGAGGTTAAAAGCTTCTGCAAAGCAACTTCAGTGGGATTTTTTTTTTAAAAGTGGGATTTGAATCAAGCAGTGTCTCACTCTGACAGATAGGCACAGACCCTTAACACAAAGGCTGGAACGGCCTTCCAGCCTGGGACCACCCTCCCCCAGTGCAAAGTCTTTGTTCTCCAGATGTTCCTTCAGGTGTTGAGTTGGGATTGGGGGGAGGGGCGATGTCACTTCCCCTTTTCATATAGTTTCTTCCAACTTGCTGGAAAGATCATCCGCTGTGATGTTGGGATCAGGCAGTCCCTATTGGTCAAGCACTGTCTACTGTGTACATGCTTCCTCTGAGAAGTCTCTGCCTAGTGGGAGAGTGGATTCCCTTTAATGCACCATCAGCACTGCCTGGGCAGTGAGGGCTACTCCTTGGTTGTAACCGGCTGTAGGTGTTCCCAACATTTTTCAGTAACATAGCAATGCTCCAAAACTTCACATACAGTGACAGCACGTACGATCCAACAGGATATTAATGTTCAATAGGCCAAGACTTTTAAAATGATACCTCACAAGGCAAACTTTGTTCAAAACAGATCATAATCCTCTCAGTGGTGAATGTGGGGGTTTCAAGGTGCTACTACGAGGTACGGAGTGTGACAGGTCTGGTGGAAAAGTGGGAAGGAAGGATTAAACTGGAGCAAAACTCTTTAAGTGGGCAGGCGTGTTAGATCAGATGGCAGGGTCCTCTGCCTCCAGTTCTCTTCCCACAACATAAATGCTCATGTTGTGCATCGTGATTAATTCTTCCAAGCTGTCTTATTTTGGTGAAGTGGTGCACTAACAGGCCAGCTTGCTACAAGGAACCATTTGTGTGTCACTGTAATGACATGCCATCTCTGTTTCTGTTTGAGTTACAATCTCCTCCATGCTTTTTATTTAGGAGCTGTTTGGGTTTAAATTAGTGAAGTTCATACAAAGCCAGCCAGCAATTGCTATAATGTGTGATTTTTGTGCTGACAAACTAGAGAATGGGGTAATGTGCTTACTAGCAGAGGTGAAATGAGGACTTAAATTGCTGCCCTATATTGGACAGTTTTTACCACAACAAATACTTATTTCATAGCCCTCCCTTAGTTTGCCACAACTCCTACATTGTTGTAACAATCCCAATGCTACCTGACTATCTCAGCTATTCTTGAGAACCACAGAACAATCACAAAAGGCTGGACAAGCTCATGTGCTATGACAAAAATAGTCAGTCCTAAAGGTTAGCATAAAGAGTAAACAAAACTGCAGTTACCCACAAGGAGTTACATTCATGGAGAGAAACAGAACTTCATTGTTCTTCTCTGATTGTCAAACAATGAGGTTCAATGAGAAACCAAGTCCTAAACCAATTCTGCCAAGAGGTTGGCATGCATCCACTCAATGTAACCTCACCTCTTCTTTATCCTAGCTCACATGGTATTTATACCGTATGCTTCCTCATAGCACATGAGCATCTGACAAAACTCCATCCTTCGCCTGCCAGGCATTCTGTGCCAGTGGAGAAAAAGGAGTTGTCATCACTCTCCCATTCTCTTTCCCATCCTGTCCTCCTCCATTTGACATGCTAAATCTTCATTAACCAACCTTGGGTACTTGTAACCCACGCTACATTAGGTTCCTTACCATCCAACATTAGTAACACGTGTATATATAACATCCTTGCCATCTAGCATTAGTAAAACTTATATTGCAATAATTCTTAGAATCCAATCAGCCCCCATTGTGCTAGATGCTGTAGATGCTCCTAATACATGACAGTACCACCCAGAAAGAGTTTACAGTCTGAAACATAAGACAAACAGGTGGATAAACAAGCGAGCTGGGGTGATGGGCATGAAAGACAAGATAATACAGATATTAGGATATACACAGTTCTTATCCATTGTACTGGAAGCCATACTTTTTCTGCATTTTAATTCCTAAGGACTTTCTGGCTTGGATGACAGGCATATTCCACTCTTTGATGTATCACAGATCCATCTAGGACCTGATTTAGGGGGCAAGCAACTGAGGTGTCCGCCAGGCGTACAGGGCTTGGGTGGATGCTGGACTCAGTGCTCTGTTTATTGTTAGTGAGAAAAGGGGAATTAGAATGTCTGAAGGAAAATGTGTTTTCAGGGGTTCTGTATGTGGATTCATTTTTCACTAACATCCTAGAATGTTCTGGACCTTTGTAGAAGCTTATGGAACCTTCCAGACTTTCTGAGAATTACATTCTTCGTTGAACCTCCTAGAATGCTAATAGTCATAGACTGGGCTTTAGGCAGTAGTGATCATCAAGTGCAGAAGAAATTGAGGAGTAAAGCATAAATGGTAAAGTCCTATTACTAAGGAATTGGCATATTTACCTGAAAATAAGGACTAGAAATGTGAGGAAAGTGATAGAGAATCATCCAGCTTTCCTGGCAGCATAAAAAGAAATGATGATATAAAAAGAATGTGGCTCACATGAAAAGGAGAGTAATGACAAAGAAAAATCTGGCTTACCTGAAAGGGGGAGAAACAAAGAAGATTCAGCGTTGCATGATGACAGAAACAGCATTGAGGCAAACTACATACCACAAATCGATGCATCAAATCCTGCTTTATGGCAGGTGATCCTAAACTTGCTGATAGTGATTGAACAATTTTGAATGGGCCAGGCAAAATTGAGGTTATGACATTTCCAGTTAATGAGAAGAAGCGTCACTTCTCAGTCACACTGTAAAAGAGTGCTCAAGAATGGTGAGAAACTGTATCAGCGTTGGCTAGTTTACTCAAAATCAACTGAGTGTTCTGTTTCTGTTGCAAAATATTTGATAAGAATGCCAAATCATTTTGTGCTTTTCTGGTACAATTACTGATATGATTTAGCTGATGCTCTGAAGAACATGGAGGTCGAGTCCAGGCTCAAGCTGAATAAATGCATAGATGCAGAAAACCAGTGCCTTATTAATGTAGAAACCCAGCATTGGAGAAATGTGCTCAAGTGTCTGATCTCCATAACCCTTTTCCTTGCAAAGAATGAGCTTTCCGGGGCTCAGTGGATAAATTGTTCATTGAACATAATGGTAATTTCCTCAATTTGGTAGAGCTCCTTAAGAAATATGATATCCTACGTGAACACCTACGTTGAGTAGTTCGTAAAGAAGCTATGGACCATTACTTCAGCAAAACAATTCATTTTGAATTGATTGATCTTATGGCAAGGAAGATGCTTGATAACCTATTGCTGTGGCCAAGCAAAGCAAAGTACCATGTTATAATAATGGACTGCACTCCCAACATTAGTCACAGGGAAAAAATGTCATGGATAGTAAGACTTGTTGATGATGAGGATGGCTGTATCCAAGTAAAGGAACCCTTTATCTGTTTCCAATGTGTGATGCAATTTAAAACAATGTATTCAGCAGTTTAAAAAATGTAGGAGGTGCCAAAGGAACCTCTCACCTGGGGTGCCATTTGGTCTAGAGCCAGCCCTGGGTCCATCTAAATGCTGTGTGTAGTGAGGTGTCATCGTAGGGTCAATCATTGTCCATTATATTGTCCATTTACAGTTGCTATCCAAACACTCTGAACTTTTAAGTAAGGCTTTTTTATTATTTTGTATGGATTGATGGTTTCAGAGGAAAGCAGTAATAAAGCCAAGAAACTAGCTGACTGAGTGTTGCTAACCTGATCTGGTTTTTCATTAACAGAGTTCCTTGGGATTAACAGCCAATGCTCATTGCTACAAGAGGCGGGTGGGTGGAAAAACATGGGGCAGGGAATCGCTTGTATAGTATTATAAGTAGAGAAGAGAAAATACTATTCAATATTAAAGTGTCTGAAGGTAGCCCTTACATGCTTACCACTGTCTCTGGTGAGAGCCTGTTTCACTTTGCTGTGCTATGTGTCAGTTTCTGGGACTCTCCCCTCCAGATTTCTGACTAGACCATTGGAACAACCAAAGCGCAAGCTCTCCACTCCCTCCAGGATTTGTTTCCAGGTTTTGCATTGAGATTAGTACAAATTGGGATAGCACTTGAGTTTATATAATGTCTATGCAGTATAGACAAGGGGTGAAAGCCTGGCTTTCTTGATGTAAGTGAAAAACCTCCTATAGACTGCAGTGATGTTTGGATTTCATCCAAGGTTAATAAACTATTAATCAAGTTAAAGTTTATATTCCTTGCTATTGAATCTCAGTGCCTTGATTTTTAGAAGCCCCCCAAATAATTTGAAATAAAATTATATGTAAATCTAAAACAACTGTAGCATCTCAGGATGTGACTTTGCCATATTTCATCAATTAAGCAACTTTATAACAGGTCAGTGCTTGGATGGGGGACCTCCAAAAATGTGGGTGTAGTAGCTGAAAGTGACACTGATTCAGCAAGTGGCACTTCCTCTCTGGTACTGTAATAAGCTAATACCACAGCATAGTGTTAAGCAGCACTTTGCTTCTAGCGGTGCCATCTTTCTGAGGAGAGAGAAATTAATACTATGATTATTAAAAATCTGAAGACACTTTTCTCAAGAATAGCAACCCAAACCCAGGTCTCTTGGTCAATATTCCATTTTGAGTAATTGCATTCCCCTTGCAGTTTCATTGCTTACAATATTGTTCATTTACTGCACTAAACTGTTACTCGGCGTTATTAACAGCTGCCATGTTCAACCCCTCAGATGGCTGCATTCATTGGAGGGCAGTGGGGAAGTGATCCCTCAGTAAGGGTTTTTTGTGGGGTGGATTCACTTTTGGTTTGTTTTGGTTCGTTTTGTTTTTTTCGAGTCTGCCGGAAGAACATGGGTCTAACACATGGAAAGCTCCCCCAACATATCTCTCCCCCCTCCACCTTGCAGTGAGTTTAATGCTTTGTAACTCAGCTAGAAATGGCTGTGGTTTTCTTCCCTTGTAAGTACTGTTCTTCCCTGCTGGAGATAACCAGTGCAATCTGAATGTGATCAGTCTTATCTGTGAAGAACTGTTGATTTTAAATTATTCCTTTAATGTTTGTATAGTACCTAGCACAATGCTACAGTAATACAGATACAACAGAGGTGGTTGTTTATCTGACACTCTTGCAAAGGCAAATCAAGACCTTGAAAGAGGTGGGTTTGGCAGGGAGAGAAACTTTTTCCCTTTCTCTAAGGGACACTGTCATAACGTTTGTTTCAAACTAAGGCCTTAGGTTGGGACTTTTCAAGGAAGCTTATGAAAGGTTGGTACCTGCCTGTCTTTGAATTTCAGTGATATATGAACACTTACCTCCCTTCGGCTTCTGGAAAATCCCAATCTTAAATAATTAGGGGAAGGAGACTTAAAGAAATCAATATCTCAAAAACCACCATTGCATTTGAAAGTAATTTGGTGTCTGTGAGGTAATCTGTGAAGAGATGTATGGACTGAACGGGCCCTGGAAAAGCAGCTCTCCATCTGGTTTGGGCAGGGTGTGAGGGAAAATTGCAGTGGCCTGCTGGTGTTGTACTGGTTCTGTCTATCGGTGGTTCTCAAAGTAGGGGGCATGAGATGGATCATGGGGGGCCGCAGAGCAGGGGGCAGAGCTGCTGCTGCCGGGCACACTCCCTGCATTGCTGCTGCCCTTGAGCTGCTGCTGCCTCCGCTTCCTGCACTGCTCCGAGTGTTCGCAGCTGCTGCTCCCTGCATTGATGCTGCCCTGCTTCCCACGCTGTAGGCCCTTGTTTGTTTTCTGAAAGGGGGGTGGTGGTTCGGGGGAAGGGGGATGCGATTCTTAGGGCCTACGGCGGGAGAAGCACCTCCCTGGGGTTTTATTCAAAGGGCCCCCCTTTCAGAAGGGAGAAATGGGGGCGTGATTGTTAGACAACAGTCTGGGGCTGGGAATCCATTTAAAAAGTTTGAGAACCAATGCTGTAGATAAGCTTGAGGACTTCAGCCTCCAGGGCTGCCAGTCTAGCAGCCCTCTCAATCGCTGCTCATGCACAAATATAAGACACAATGCGATTGAGGTGAATACCCTGATAAGACTAGAAATGTTTCAGTATTTTAATTTCAGTAAAAACTTTTTATTTCTTCCTTTCAAGAAATCCAGCAGCACTGGACTAGGGCATGAGAACCAGGAAATGAAACCAGCTAGAAATAAGTGAAACTGACCTGTCTATATTAACTGTCCAAGGTGAGTGAGGACCAAAAGGTAGACAAACAGCATCCAGGTAAGCTAGACATTTCTCAATTGTCTAAGGTATTAATATCCTATATAAGGATTTCTTAAAATATGTACCTTTCTGAGCCTGATTCTGGCCTAACATTGGTTTTACTGCTATGTAAACAGCATTGACATTGTGGAATCACTTTGCAGTTACACCACTGTAAATAAGAGCCTGGTGTGTTTGTTTCGACATATTGCCTATACATTGCTTTTTACGTTCCCTTAGTTTTTCTCCTTCTGAAGCTAGTTGCTGACTGGATCTGTATTTCTGTGTCCTGATGCTTTTTTTTTTTTTTTTAAGGAGCTTTTGAATCTGGGGTTTAGGTTCATAAACAGATGGGGAGGGCTGTGACCCTGTTCTAGCAAAGTTTTTGAGCTCACACATTTGACTTTAAGCACTTGTGGTTTAGTGCTGAGTACGTGGAACCCACCCCAACAAAGTACTTCAGGGATGTGCATAGTCCCATTGGCTTCAATAGGACTGCTTGTATGCGTAAAGTTAAGCACATGCCAAGAGATTTGCTAAATCAGAACCTATAGGTGTAGAGAGAGTGAATCTGGTTCTGATCTTGTTCATGGCAGTTTTAATTCCATTGACTCAGTGGAGTTGCTTTGGTTTACACACGTATGAGTGAAACTGGACTCGGGTCCAGAAAGCCATCTCTCACTTTAGACTCTAGTCAGGAGAGTAATCTCCCTCTCACCTGGGATAACGGCAATTACATTAATAGCAGGTACTTGGCCAACAGTTTATTGCAGTGAATAGCTTGTGCACCTGTACAAATTCCTACCTTTTATCTGACAAAACCAGATTCATATAGCTCTGCCAGTTAAGCTCAGTGTGTGCACTGCATGTCTAAAGTCTACAAGGGTGAAAAGAATTGGCTCAGAAGCACTTCCATTGTTCAAGGCTGGGAATGATTGGCTGTGTAGCCTGTTTGATAGGAGTTTGGTGGGTCTCAATCCATTTCACAACAGAAATCTCACAACTGGCACTTGTTGGTGGGCATCCCAGAAAGGGCCAAGGACTCAGTTGGCTATGGAAGATGTACTGCCTTCTCGATACTAGCGGCAGCCCCTCCAGCACAGGGTTGAAGCAGATTTGCAGAGGGAAGTTTGCTGCTACCCAGGTTGTGCACTTGTTCTGTGCTGAACAGACAAATTGATTGGGATACAGAAATCCCTTTTGGTATGACTCCTTGCTCGCTGCAGTCATAAACTCTAAAGAGGAAAAAGACCAGTTGGGTCACATCATCCATCTTGTTGTCCATGTAAGGAAGAAGGCTACCAGAGGATCATGCATAATACACTGCAGATTAGGTATTTGCTGAAGATTAATTCATCTGTCTTCACCCTTTTTGCAGCATTAGTGCAGCAAAAAGGAATATTGAAAATGAAACATTAAAGCAGGGCCAAACATCTTGGTGCAGAAAAGAGCCCACTGTTCTATTTCCTGCCCTTCCCATGTGGCCAGATACTAAGTTGCAGTTCTTGGGTCCCAAACTCTGTCATGCTGTCCAGATGGCAGCGTCCTGTAGTGATTGATCCTCTTTTTTTTTTTTTTTTTTTTAATTTTTGTAGTAATTGAGGGCCACAGGCAGAAATGAACTCCATGGTGATAATTACATGTTGGAAAGCAGATAAGTGACTTGCTGAGGGAAGGCATAGCAGAAAAGAACACTAATGAGGATGTGATATAGTACAACATAAATCTTTGATGGGAGGGGCACTTACTCTATCATACACTCCTACATCCTCCTGTCTGTTGCTTTTCCTGCAATCCATTCTCTCTTGTGGCCCCTTGGCATGTAAGTTACCCCTGCTTACAATGCATAATTCACCAGCATTGATGCCACCTCTGAATTTGGTGCTTAATTTTTTTTTATTTTCTGGTTTTTTTTAATTAGATACAATGATTATAATGTGAATAGTGATTAGTATCTCTTCTGGGTTAAACTGTAGCTTTCCTTTTATAAACTAAGTGCTTGCTTGCAGGTAGGATTTTCCTTATTGGTTAAATACATGTGGGAGAGTTGCCAAGATTGAGAGGAGGAAAAAAATTATCTGAGTTCTTAAACACAACCCTGATGAAATGATTTAAGGCCTGCAAAGCTCCACTGAAGAGTTTTTATGGCTGTTGGATAAAGCAATTGGGAAATAAATAGCCTAGAGGAAAAACTAGCAAGGTACTAGAGGGCTAAGGGGGTTAGTAATGGGATATGAAGGGTTTCATCTTCAAGTAATTGATTAATTCACCCCAAGTCTTGGTAAAGCTGCTTTTAATGAGCTTTCTAAAGGCTAGTGTAGGTGGACTCTGATTTGTCATGTGCAGGTTCTGAAACGGGGGTTTGCAAACAAGGTTCAGGGGTGTGATGCCCACCCTCCCTTTCTTTATGGCTAGATAGGCAGACGTTCCCAAAATTCTATCCTGTTGTAACATGGTGTCATGATTTGGAAGATGTTGGCAAGTACTCTATTAAGGTACACAAAGGCCTGATTCTTCTCTCCCTTTATGCTGGTGAAAATAGGAAGCAACTCCATGGAAGACAGGGTGCTACTCTCTCTTGTTTGTCTTGGTCGTTGTGTTGATTTCCTGAACTCACTTTCTGGACTGTGTTGGAGCCGCTCACTGTATGAAGAGCTCTCTGAAAAAAGATGATCTTTCCCCTTTGACTAAAAATGTCACCCACACCTACCCTTCCATATGCCTCTTTGGTGGATTCAGGGAGGCCAGCAGCAGAGCCAGAGACCGAATGAGAGGCTTCATGAAGTGCAATTGCCTGAAAAGTCTTTATTGTGTCAATTCTGGTAGCATGAGAACCACCCCCAGCAAAGCAGCAGGATGTATTAACATCATGGACAATGGCTGTCATTTTTAAGTCAACCCTAGATATCTCGCACAGTCACTTACGCGCTTTTAATTATTTAAGTGAATTGACAGTCCTCCAGATATGAACAGAAAATTTGTCTCAGGAGAGCAGGCGCAGTGCCAAGGTGAGTTTCTACCGATGGGCTTATCTACACCGGGGAATTGACCAGAATTGCTATTCCACAATAGCTCCACAAGTGGTTTTTCTTAGTGGTTAGCTACACAGGGACGTTCCAGAAAAATAATCCGAGCAAACTAAAGGTGTGAATTCAAAGTGGATTAGTTTAACCACATTGAACCTTATGTGAGGAACTCTCATTCAGATTTAAAGTGGCCTTAATTTCATTTAATTTAATTCACTTCCGAAGTGATTTTAAACTAAACCAAAGCAAGATCACTTTATCCTGAATTGGAGTCTCCACACAAGGGATTAATGTGGTTTAACTTTAAAAACTAATTTGGATTTACTTTTCTAACTGTCCCCAGGTAGACAAGCTCTTTTTTCCTGGAATAAGTGTGTCAACACAGGGAGTTACTCCAGACTAGCTATAGCGCTTTAAATTCATATCTATCTCAACCACACCATAGCTTCCCTAGGCAGGCAGGCAGGCCGGCCCTTACCAATTACCTAGAGACAGGAGAAACAATGTGTCTCATATTTGTTCCATTCATACCTTTTCTACTAAGAGTGCCATTTACGGTGTGAACTTCTATGATGTGGCCCCTGCCTACTAGAAAAAGAACGAAACCCCTAACTCTTCTCCTATTGGCCACCAACAACCTGAACCTGGTAATAATTTTCAGTCTTTACTGATCTTGGGGTCATATTTGACTTGATAACTTGGAGGTGAGACACTCCATGTCCCCCTACCCGTCTCTGAGCCATTCAGGGCACCTACTAACATCTTTTTTTAGCCTGTACGTTTCCTATTGCTCTGTCTGACAGCCATCAAACACTTCAGTGGAAGTTGGTATGCATAAGGCCTGAAGAACAGCCATGTGTAAGCTCGAGAGCACATTTCTCACCAACAGAAGTTGGCTCAATAAAGAATATTATCTCACCCTCCTTATCGCTTAAGGCATTTCAGACTTTTCAGAATCCAAATTGCCTTTATTTTTCATCTGGTAACTCTTCTAAGAGTGTTTATTAAGCCAGCATAAGGGCAAGTTTGGGTTGTGGATATAATTTTTCTTACAGACCATAAATGGACAGTTTGCTATCAAATAGTCGCTGTATCTTGATTTCTTTATGTAGCAGAGTAGCTCTGAACAGCAGGAAGTTGTAACACATGAACCATCTGCAATTTAAATCTCCAGGCCAAATTCAGCAATCATGACTTACACATCAAGTGTAAATTGGTCAGAAGGGCTGCATAAATGGGTGCCTCTAGTAAAGTAGAGTTGCAGTGATTCAGTATTCAGTAAATTGTGCAAATAGAATGTAAATTATAGACTGACAGAATGATATGAGGTGAAGTGGGGAAAAAGCAACAGAACACAGGCTCTAGGAGTATATTTCTGCTACATTCTCTCTCTCTCTCTCTCTCTTCCATTTGCTGCTTTTCCTTCTGGACCTGCTTCTTCCCTCCCTCCAGTTTAATGCGACTAACTTCAGTTAAGTTACTCCTGATTTACATGCAAGTGAGAAGGTGAATTGGTCTTTCTGAGAATAGCCTTTCTAGACATCTTTATACCACCGATGCCCACATTCAGCGTGGTGTACTGGACTAGGACTCAGGAGACTTGGGTTATAGGTTCTATTCCAGCTGACCATGACCTGGGGTAGATCATTTACCTCTGTTTCCTCACCTGTTCTTTGTCCACCTTGTCTATTTTGACAGTAAACTCTTCAGAGCAGAGACTCTGACTAGGTAAATCTGCACTTTTGAGCTGGGATTGTAATTCCCAGCTCCCAGAGATGCACCTATACTAGCTGTGATTAAGACAGCACACAAAAATAAGATATAGTTATGGTGGCTCAAGCAACGGAAGAGGCTAGCTGCCCCGAGTACCTACCTGTTATCTCAGACAGGCATGTGCTTAGCCCCTCACACCACCACAACTAAATTCTGTTTTTCGTGCACTAGCTTGATCAGAGCTAATACAGGTGTGTCTCCTTGAGCTGGGAATTTCACCACCAGCTCAAAGTGTAAACTTATGCAGATACAGCACCTAGCGCAATGGGGAATATAAATCACAGTGTAAATAATAAATTTCTTGTGCATTTATCTAATGTGTATACACAACTGCCAGTTCTTAAATCCAGCAGGTGCATATTCATCTCGTCGGGAGATATAATCTAGGAAAGTGATTCCCACTGATGGCCCACAAGGCTACTACAGGGGGTCCGCGGAAAAGAAAAAGCATCCTCCCCAAGGAACTTTACAATTTCAAAGAAAACTAGTAGCATGTGGTGGTCCATGAAATGTTTGGAGGTTGAAAACGAGTCTGCACACTCAAAGTTGGGAACCGTGATCTAGGAGTTCATGTTTTCAAAATGTGTCCCATTACAGGTGGTTCTTGCTTTGTCACTCTCAGGTATTTCTAAGGTACCCACAACTCACTTATCAAGTCTTCTTTTTTCAAAAGAAGAAAACAAAATGCAAACAAAAGGGTCAACGTTTTTTGAAAAGTCAGTAATTGTAGGCAAAATGTGCCAAGCTTAAGGCATAAGAAAATGACTCCATTGAGCAATAAAGCACTTAAAGTTTGACTGTTACGCAAGAAAGAAAGAGAAACTTTCCAGGCAGATTGGCACCTGTTCCACTAGTGTCTACGTAGTTATTCATTAATCAGAACTCTCTCTCTCTCTCTCTCTTCCCCCCTCCCTCCCCCCCTTAAAGCTGTTTCAGTGAAGGCTGCTTCAGATATCAGGTTACTTCATTAAAATACAATCTCTTCTCATCCTGGCTTGGAAATTTCCAGGGTGTGGCATCTTGTAGCTCAGAGCAATGAGTACAAGATTTATTTCTGTCTCTTTAAAATTAAAGATGGGTCCGTAGTTCAGATTCTCACTCCAGGATTGTCACTGGGACACAGAGCCAGATCTTCAGGTGGTGTAACTCCATTGACGATAAGGGAGCCATGCTCTTTTACACCAGCTATGTCCATAGCATGTACAGGGCTCTCCAATGGGATCCACATTTGAGGAGGGTGGAGATCCAGTGTTCTGGTTCAGAAATCTCTAGTTGAATCATGTGCAGGCAATGGTGCTGAGAGCAGGCTTGTAGTACAGATTTGCTTTTTCGTCTTTACCTTAATGTTTGTTAAAATGTTCATACCGACATCTCTGAAACTTGCAGTCCTCTTTTCTCTTTTGTGAGCATGAGCACAGACCACAATGGGTCTTGGTAGTCACATGAAGGGACTACACCTAGAAGGCAAAACGATAGTTCAGCCTTTGCTAACCCATTCAATCCCTGGCATATCTGCTGAAATTGGTGTGATAATTGTGATAGTGTTTGCTGTACTGAAGGCACCTGGCCCCGACAGATGCCACCGACTCATTTCACACAGGATGATGAGCAGGTGTCAGAGGGTAACAACTTCTGGTCCCTATCAATAACCATCGGCTCTTGATTAGTGCTAGTGAACTAGAGGTCCTAAGTTACACACCCATGCAAAGGATTGGCTTAGCTCAGTGACTCTCTCCCTTTGTGGTCCTGCAAGACGGCTATTGTCTGCTCCAGAAGGACAATGCACCTAGGAAGAGCCAAGTTTAAACTATCCAGGACTGAGCAAAGCACTGTGCTCTAGGAGTCTGAAGGAACCTTAACTGGACTATGTTAAAACCCAAACATGAGATGCATCTTTTTGATTAAACCTTTCCCCATGAACAATGTCCACGAATAGACCGTCCAAGGTACTGGGTCTGACTTGCTTCTGTTTCACACCAGTATTACTCCATTGCAATAAAGGAATTATACTGGTAGAAAACTGAAGTAATGCAGTAGTGAATCAGGTCAATGGAACACATTTGAACAGCTCTCTAATCCAGGTGAGAGAGCAGAAATGTCAGTGTGCTGGACACATTTGTTACTTCATAATTTGGTTTAGCATTTAGATAGCAAGGTGGCAGGCCTCTTATATCCCCACCCCAGATAGATGTTTAATGATCTGTATTATACTTGACTTTTAAACAAACAAGCCAAAAATATAAATATCTCAATCAACAGCCTTTGCTGGCTGAAACTTCCCTGCTTACAGCTGTGAGGGCTACAGATGTATGATGTCCCACGAAATACTGAGCAAGTCCTTTCTTTCCCCAGCCGGTGGTGGTGGTGGTTCTTTCTGCGCTGTAAGCCTCTTACAGTATATCTAGGTGCATTTCAAATGGTTTAAATTGGATCATTAACGTTCTAGATCAAAAGGGAAAGGATACTTGTTCCTGTGTTAAAAGATAGTTGTAGCTAAAAGACTGCAAGAACAGGGAGAGATTTTAATTCTCACCTTATGCACAATTATTTCAGAGATCCTAATGACAACTATTAACACAAACTCCAGGCGCAGTTAAGCATCAAAGTCTCAGCTTCCAGCAGTAAATTCACTCTGTCTGATGCTTGTGAGATTACTCATCCAGGTTTTAATGGTATGCATAATTCATGTGTGTGTTTGCCTTCCTATAGAAACAGGGCTGGCACAGCATGCTTTGAACAGGGGTCTCAGGAAGTTAAAAATTCTTACCAAAATCTGAATGATGCTCTCAGTTGTCTGTCCTTTTAACAGATTGAATACCACTCATCAAGTCATCTTTCATATAGATCAGAATTACCAAAAAAAAATGGGCTGAAGCTGAAGGAGATATGGTAAAACAATGAGAGTCCTGTAGCACTTTACAGATTAACAAATTTTATTTCTGTGGGCATAAGTTTTTGTGGGCTTTAACCCACTTCATCAGATGCAGGGAATGAAAATCGTGGGTGGGTGTGTGTGTGTGAGATAAACAGTCAAGGGGAAGGTACAACAATGGGTGGGGTAGATGATAGCAAAGTCCATACAGTTAAAGTAGCTGAGGCCTATTCACAACCATTGATTAGAAGGTGAGAATGTGTGAACAATGACAATTCTTGTAATGAGAACCATTCCAAGTCCCCATTGAGACCCAGTCTGATAGTGTCAAATTTGCATACAAGTTCCTGCTCTGCAGTTTCTCTTTGAGATATATTCGTGTTACCTTTTAAAACTGCCATTGAAAGGGGATAACTTTGTCTTGCAACAACAACAAATACCCCCTAACTGGGAGAAGACCATTAACATGCACATTCAAGGGGCCTTTTGAAGGGCAAAGGCACATGAGAGCAAACCGGAATCACGGAATTGCAGAGCTAGAGGGGGTGTCTTTCATTAAATGTTGCATGCAATGGGTATTGCGCCAGGCCCTAACCTAGCAAATATCCTAATTGCTACACCTGAGCAAACATTATTGTTCCTATGCCTATACAACAGTGTGACACTTTAGCCAATGTGGTAATGTAGGCTCGCACATCATGCTTTAAAGCCAGGGTAGTTGATTATTTTTGTCAAGGTTGAAATTTCTTGGTCAAGGTATCGAGGTCCAGACTCCAGAGAAAATAACAATCATAATAAGTAAATAAATTTGGGGGTCCATTCAAAAGCATCTGGCAGTCTGAATTTGGCCTGCAGTCTGCCTATTGCCTGCCTCTGCTTTAAAGTGATCAAAAAGTGTAATTGGCAAGCACCTCCTGACAGGGGAGGTGACTGATCTGGAGGTGTAAGTACTGAGATCCAGAGCTGCAGACTCCCAACCAGAGAAAGATGGGACTTAGGCAGTTAGAAAAACAAACACAGGGTCTCAAAGGACCATGAGCATTTGGTTCTCCAGCTTCTCTCCTTTGAAATGTTTGGGACTTACCGGGGTGAGGCTGGGTAGGAGACCTAAATGGTATGAAACACCCTTATCTTTGATCTTTCTCAATTTTTTAACAGACTGTGTTTTCTTAGTGTTAGACATTTTCTTAGTCATGGACTGCTCTTGGGGAAAATTCCTTGTAGTTTGCTCTTAAAGTTGAGGAGATATAAATTCTGATCTCTAGTGAGGGCAAAGACACCTGGCCTGGCCACCTGCTCAAAGGTGCAGATCAAAAGACCGTCCCTTCCCATGATGAGTTGCCAACATTCTGAGGACACCCAGTAAAGTGCATGGGGGAAGCCCAAGGGCTACTTGTTCCAGAAAGACCAGCAGAGACAACTGAACCTATTTTTCTTTCCAGTCCCCAAAGAGGGCTCACTGTATGGTTTGCTTCTGGACTAACGTCAACTGCCTGTTCTCCCCTCCAGAGAGTTCCTTCATCCTAAGAAAGCGAGCAGCATTATATTCCAAGGCACTTCCCCATTCAATTTCACAATTATCCAAGTTTCTAGCAATGCTTCCAAGTTACATTATAGGGCTGCTGCTTTTAGAATTGCTGGCAATCTCGCCAGGTAGACTTCACTCTTCCTTTGCAAAGGAGCACATGTACAGCCAAAACTGCACACTGGTCATTCATGCCTCTAACTGATTAATCTATGCAGTAAGGAAACTCTGTGATCATTGGAGAGCTAGTTCACAGATGACAGGAAAGATGAGCAACTGAGAGGGGAAGAGACTTTTTTCAATCTATTTAAAACTCTGTGTGCTAATACCTGTGTAATTTTATTTACCAGTTAGCACTTGGGCTAGGAGCAGAGGTTCAGTAGTTGAGCGGTTAAGGCACTCTGCTGCAATCCTGAACATTGTGAGTCACTCAGTTTCATGCTGAAAGGCCACGTCCAGTTCACGCAGTTGCAAAACAGGGTATCTGATCCATCAGTTTAAGGCAGTCAAAGGCAGTTGGAAGTGTTCTAGCTACCTCACTTTTTTGTGTCCAGTTGGCTCTGAAACTGACATGCCTTAGCTGTGTCAGCCTGCTGAGCCATTGGGTTGAGGGATGTTTGACTTTCAATAGGAGATGTCTATGTAAAATTTTGCCTCCCAACCTCCCACCCTTTCAATTAACTTGAACTCCCACCATTATTTTTATTAAGGTAGTGCCTGGAGACCAAGTAAAAAACAGGACTCCATTGTGTTAAGTACTGTGAACACACAGTAATAGATATGCCTGAACACATCTATGTGATATTCTAGCAAAACAGGTAAGATTAGACTGGACAGTCCTGATATATTTATAAGGCAAAAGACAGACAAACACAAAAATCCTTGCAAGTGGTTGGAATGGGGGAGAATATAATGTACACAGAAGGCCTGAAAGTTTCAAAGAAGTCCAGTTTTTGGAAAGTCCTTTCCATGTTCCCTTAAGAAGTGAGTCACTCCAACAGTTAAACTTTTACTAACTTGATCTTGTAAAGAAATGGAAGTGCCTTGGCTTCTGTCTCATGCAGACTTGCCTGCACATTTTTTTATCATAACTCTATTTCTTTTAATATTCTTTTTCACCTGTTTGACACTCAGCATTTGTGATCTTCACCGCAATATTAATTAGCGATACTAATTCTTTTGTACAAAAGATGGCTGGAATGCTGAGCAACTGCAGTTCCCTTTGAGCTCAGTTGTAACTGGATACACTCAATTCTTCTCAAAATCTGTCCCTATCTAATTCTGTTCCAGTGGGTATGTGATGTGAACAGACTAATCTAATATCAACAAATGAATTGTTATACTATACCGGACAGGCTGCCTTCTTGGACTCGTAGGGGAGTTAATCAGATCTCTTGGCCCAGCTTTTGCCTGCTATGATGGTTTGACTGCCATCAGAGAGCTGCTGGTGGAAATCGATTCTAATAC
Organism: Mesoclemmys tuberculata; assembly: GCA_007922155.1. Taxonomy (NCBI): domain Eukaryota; kingdom Metazoa; phylum Chordata; order Testudines; family Chelidae; genus Mesoclemmys; species Mesoclemmys tuberculata. The sequence goes on from ML675651.1 coordinate 63,461, forward strand.
TAAGCATCATAAGCAAAGGGCTGTCTAATCTAATGGTGTGGGTATTGGGAGGTGTGGGTATTGGGAGGTGTGTGTCTTGTGCTTTTTTTTTTAAACACTATCAGCGCATCGAACACTTGATAGTCACAGTTAAAAATTAACATAAACAAAATAATGTATTTTGGTACAATGAAGCAAATTATGATGGGAAGATGGGTTTAACTAAACATCTGTTACCTTTTCTCTGATTGAATTAGATAGTTGTAAACCGCAGGGGCGCTCCTTCCTTTTCTTTCTTGCTTAAATCTCTTGGTGCTTTTACCCAAGGATTTTGCAATGTCTTTCTTGAACAGGATTAAAAGTGTAATGTCTTGTGCTTGGTGCTCTCTTCACTTGTATTGTTAATGATTTACATTGAAAATAAAGATCAGCCTGCATCTTCTTATATCTGTCAACAGAATCATTTGATTGTTTAGCTGCTCATAGCATGGCCTCTGGCATCTGAGGCAGAACTCTCATGGGTTAGGTTTGCTCTTTCTGATCATGCGTTTTAGATAACTTGTGGTTCCAATCTTGTCTCTTGTGACTTACAAAATTATGTTCCACAGGATTTTTATTTTAGGTCCCCTTCTTTACCTTATCTTCATCCTCATCATATTTGTTTACTCATCTGAGCAGATACGCATTTCCAATCCAAAATTTCAGACACTTTATAAAAGCAGGAAGAAAACTTTAGAGGAAAAAAAGATAGTCAATATGTGCCTAATGGAAAGATTCCTATTGATTTCAGTGGGCTATGGATCAAGTCCTTAGAATGAATGTGCCCCTCCATCATAAATATAGCCCCATGCTGCCCTATCAATATTTATGTATTGTGGCCATTTTGCTATAAATAGATCAGCACATCTGAAAGAGACCAGATGTCTAAAATTAAAATGCTAAGTAAGCAGTCAGTTCTAACCTGGGAAAGCTCTTACTGCATACAGTAGAGTAGTTTATAAATAGAACTTCAAATGCTGATGATGTCATGAACCAAGAGAGCTCTTGACTTGTGATTTATTATGTCAGAGCATGGCATATTCATAGCCTTGTAACTTATAGTCGCTGCTCCTATTATTATTCCTAAGCCATTCTGGTTTCCAGCAGATATATATTGCAGTAAATGCTGACCTGAACTGAAATGCTAAACAACCAATCAGAAGGTCAGCTTCATTTTAATTTCCTAGCATAAAAACTGATTTCCGAAGTTTGTGATGAAGATCAGGTTTTTTCACTGCAGCACATGATGTTTCTCTTGCTTCAGTGCAAGCCGATTATTTTTCAAGCTTTCCTGGAACACAGTTTTTTGAATACGTATTTACAAAATTTAATAATAGAATAATTGTAATTTTTGCTTAGCTCTCATCCCTGGGTCTGCACTGTTCTGCATGTGAATCACTTTACACACACGCAACTCTTTGCAGAATCAAGGTCAGGAAGAGTAATCAGCAAGGTAAAAAGTTCAATACACAGAAAACATAATAGCATTGGAATTTAAAACCACACACTTAGGGAAAGAAGTCTGTCATTTTACATATGCTTTGGAAGAGGAAGTTACAATTAAAGACACATAAATGAAATAAAAACTATTGGGAGCTGTGTCAAAAAGTCAAACTGAAACAAACCTTTCTCAGGTTTGAGAATTCTTTTAACTTCTCATTTTGTCATTTTTATGCCCCGCTGCATTTGTGAGTGCCAGAAAGGGCTTGTTCTCCCCAGTATCCTGGCCAGAGCAGGAAGCACTAGGCCAGAAAACACATGAAACCGTTTGTCCTTGCAATCCAATCCAGTCCAACATGCACACTTAGGATGTTTAGAAAAGCAATTCAACTTTGAGTGCTTCTGTTCATTTAACAATGATCTGAAGTCACATGCAGGGCCATAGTACTCACAAATGGTAAAGCTGTAAATCATGTATGCAGGTCATCTCAAAGGAGCACCAAAACCATGTAGACCAAAGGGTCATGTATGCGGTATGAATCTCACATTTAATTTCAGACATGTTTGAGAGCGCTTTCAAATATTTCGACTAACTTTTTTGTGAAGCTGGGCCACCTAGGATGAGTCTAACTCTGCAGGATTTAGACTAACAATAATTTTCCCTCTAAGAGCCCTCTAAAATCACTTTCACCATATGTCTGGCAGCTTTAGTGTTTACAATCTTGGGACCTTCAAGGCTAGACCCAAGCATTGTGTATTCCATTAGGATGTTGAGAATCTTCCTTTTCTACACTTGTTAGCCTCTCTGTATATAACGGTCCTTAAATCTGTTACTGGTGCCAGATCAAATGTTGTTAGTCAGTGTAACTTGAGGATAAAAGAATCATTTCTCTAACAAGTTGATTTTCTGTTTGCAACATCTAAATGGCTTAATGTTGGCCCTTGCTGGATGGGGGCAAGGGCCCAGATTCAAAGACAATTAGGTGCCTAATTCCCATTGAAATAGGTACCTAGATACCTTTAGAGAATGTTGGCCAGAATACACATGAGGTGGTTAAAGGTACTTGAGCAATCCAATTTATCACATACATAACCTACTGGGGGATGATATCTATGCAAATACCTACCCCTATTAGTTAAATATTTATTAATCTCAGATACAGTGGCTGCTACTTAGACACATCTACTGCATAGCAGTATTTACCTCCGTGTCTTATCTGCAATATGCCTTGTATTTAGACTTAGCTAAATTTTTCAAGTGAGGCCATTGCTTTTGGGCGCCTCAGTACTTGAGTGTCCAATTTATTAAATGGGCTGAGCACCTACAGTTCTAATGGGGCGCTGTGGGGGCTGGACACACTCTGAAAATCAGAGTGAAACTGTCTCAAGTTGACTGCTGCCTGATGAGGTGGGTTACAGCCCATGAAAGCTTATTCCTGCAGAAATAAAATTTGTTAGTCTTTAAAGTGCTATAGGACTCTGATTCTTTTTGCTATACACAGACTAACACAGCTACCCCTCTGAAAATGTCTCAAGTGGGTCACTCTACAATCTAAATCAGGCAAATGAATGCCTGGGCATGTGTGACTGCTGAGGGAGAGTATTATGGCTTCACTATTACCAGCCCCAGACATGTTAGGTCCCCCCAAACCTTGAGATTGGCTTGAAAACAGTGGGGTTTTTAAAAGCAGTAAAAATATTCGTGTTTTTTTTTGTTTGCCTCTGATTTCAGAGCCTTTTGGATACATTCGGGACCCGTTTTCATGCTTTCTTCCACGATCATAAAAGCTCACAACTTATGAGTTTTGTTTTAAATTAAAGCAGAAAATCTTGTAACCACATGGCTACAGGAGTTGGGATGTTAAGGAACATACTGAATATCACCAGACTCGTGGTAAAAATCATGAGATTTGGCAATACTTCATAGTCTCTAAAACGTTAATAACATGATATCCCACCCTACTCCCTTCCTAATTTGATCAGAAGGGAAAAACTCCAAGAACCTTAACTATTTCCTTGATCACATTGACACTAGAAATGATTTCGGAACCTGAATATCTGTGAGACAGAATATCTCTAGACTGCTAGTGAGAACTAGATTGCTGATTTGAATCTAGCTCAAAATGGCATTGATTGATGGTTGTAACCAACTGACAGTTGTCAGGTCCCCTGTGCCAGATGGTTAGCTGGTTTCAATTGAGCTACCATTGGACAACTGGGCCTGCCTTATAAACTACCAACACATTTTGCACTAGTGTTAATGCTCTCAGCGGGGAAGTCAATGACTGATGGGCCATAGAGAGTGAACTGCTTGCTCAGCTTGAGAAGAACACACGTTTCTCCAGGTGGGGAGGTGTGTGCAGAACTGAACTGTTGACACCCAGCTTATTCTATGGAGAGAGATTCAGAGAGGTAGCCATGTTAGTCTGTATACAGCAAAAACACGAGAATCCTGTAGCACTCTACAGACTAACAAATTTAATTTCTGCAGAATGTTAGTCTTTAAAGTGCTACAGGACTCTCGTGTTTTTAATGGGGCGAGAGGCCTCCCATGGGTGTCAATTCACCAGCACTAAAAACTCTTTTAAAACCAGCAGTCTTGTGTAAATAACCACCTGATAAGCCCTGGGCTGGGCTTTAGGTGATATCTGTCTACACGCTGTATGTTTAGGAGTCATTAGCAAGAGAACTAATATTTGAAACCATAATATAAACCCCACAAGCTCAGCTAACAGTGAAAATACAAACCGTCTTTACCTTGCAGGTGTGGGGTTTATTTAGTAACAAGTGGTGTATTGTCAATTAAAACCAGGAGCGTCATAAACTCAGTGGTACGTGTAGTCTGAATTCATAACAATGACGGAGAGAAAATCTCTTTAGAAAGCATCCCAGATACACTGACCTGACCTCTCCTCAGAGGCTGCAGAGCCAGGGGCGAGGGCACCGGGGCCATAGCCTGACTGTGCCAGACCTGTTTGGCAGTTGACTGTGCATGGCTGGTCACAACACCACTCCCTCAAATTTAGAGTGGCTAGATGCATGGGCTCCTGGAGGCCAGGTGGCTGGTGTGGTGAGGTGTCAGAAAGAAAAAGGAGGGGTGGAGAGGAGGGAGCTCTATGGGGCTGCTCTACTTTAAATGGCAGTGTGCAGCCCCTGCCTCTCATCACAGTATGGCACTGTGCAGTGTTTTCAAGCTGTGAGGCTAAGCAGCCTGAGGAGAGAGAAGCCCAGGACAAAGGAAGGCGAGGGCTATATGTCATTCCCCCCCCCACACCCCCGCTCCAGGCCTTGGGAAAGCAAGTATGTCTACGTAGTCCTGGCTACCAAATCAACAGCCAAGCAGTCCTTTTGCAGAAAACTGACTAGCCAGAAAGGAAAACGGAGGCTGCCTGCACAATAATGAAAGAAAAATATTTAATATAATAAGGATAACTGCTGTATCCAGCGGTCTCCAATTTAGTACATTTTCTTTCTCCCCTCCTTCCAACAGTTTGTTTAGGCATTTCTATCAAATAGATGTTAAACACTGTAGTGAAAACATCTGCTTCTGAGCTACAGTAGAGCTTCCTCCTCTGGTAATACCTATGCACCTTTCCTGGTCTTCAGCAAAGAAATCTCCTCATGTTGGTTTGGCCATTGTTCTGCTCTGCTCTGCTCTTATCACAGCAACCGCTAGTACATGTGGTGAATAAGCTATTCCCGACTGCCTCCTAAGTGCCCTGGGAGATACACATTAGAGATCTTGTAGACCTTCTCTATGCTAGAAAGTTTTATCAGCATAGCTATATAAGATAGGAGTGTGGGAAAAAAACCACACCCCAGCTGACATAGCTATGCCAGCAAAAGGCCTAGTACAGGCATAGTTATACCAGCAAAAAAAAAAGTCCATTTGCTGGCATAACTTATTCTATTTGGAGAACTGGTTTGAGATATACTAGCAAGTGAACTCTTTTTGCTGGCATAAGCTCTGCCTCTTCTAGGAGAGGTGGTCAGTGTCACTCTACTAGTATAGCTATACCAGCAAATCCTTTTAAGTGTAGACAAAGCCAAATTAGATTTGACAGTGCTGGAATGGCCGGCTAGTGCGATAGAGAAATAGCATTTAAAAACTGCAGCATACTGTCAGCAAAAGTGAGAATGAAAAGATGAGTAGGTGCATGGAGGGAAAGCACTGATCAGTTGTTTGGACTTTTATCTGTGGCCTGTAAATGTGTTGGAGGCACATGAATGAATTTAATCCTCTCGTTCCCCCTCAGCTGTATGGATTTTTAGCCCCATTTTCTCAGACTGGGAGACTGAGGCCTTGCTCCTGTCCTGGAGGGAGGTAAGGGTGAGAGGGCCATTCAGTCTTTGGGCATGTCTACACAGCCACTGGACACTCGTGGCTGATGTGGGCTCGCGGGGCTCAGGCTGCAGGCGTGTAAAATTGCTGTGTAGACATTCAAGGTCAGGCTGAAGCGTGGGCTCTGGGACCCACCAGGGGGGAGAGGGCCCAAGACCCTGGGCTCATGCCCGAGCCCAAGCGTCTGCACAGCAATTTTTTAGGCCTGCAGCCTGTGTCAGCTGACTGGACTCAGCTGGGAATGTTCAACTGCTGGGTGGAGGTAGCCTCTGAGGCCCGATCAGCCCTTGACCTCTTAGCTGCGACTGTCCCCACAGGCCGAGTATGATGGTGTTTGAAATGTGGACATCTGCCAGGTCAAGCACAGATTGAGGCCACCAACTCCTGTCTCAGGCCACAAACAGTCACCAGAGGGGAATGACTTTTGGTCACTGTTGACCTGAACTGAATTTGCAGCAAGTGAGAGGGTTCATATCTCGTTATCAATTCCCCTGAGCTCTCCGGGATTCCTGAAAGTACGAGATGTAGCTCTCTGCCACTGTTTCAAATGGTTAACGTTTTACAGCAGTCCATGCTTGACTTCCCCTTAATACCGCACTTCAAAGGGAAGCAAACAAAGCATTACTCTCAATCAGCAGACATCTGCCATCCATCCCCTTATCTCCTCTAGTGCATTAACCTTCCCTGAGATAGCTTTGTCTAGTCTCCTAGCTTCGATTGTAGTCTGTGCCTCCTCTATGCAGGAGCTGCTACGGATCAGCTCAGCCCGTGGCACAAGCTAGAACAGTTCTGAGGGCTTCCCTAACTCACACCCCCGCTTCAGTGGTCCTGAGGCACCACTGCAGAATCACCAGAGTGCAGGTTGGCCCCAGCCATGCGCGCGCACTTCACTGGGCCCAGCCCATGCCCTCTTTCTGCTCTGCCCTCTGCTCTTGCTGTGGAATGTCCCTGCACCCAAAGCTGGCTCTTCCCTGGTGTAGGGGCCCTCTGTTTCCAAGCTATTTGCATGCCACGCAAACCTCTCAACCCACCTGGAAATCCATCATCTGAGGCTATTAGGGAAACTAAGAAGTCATGGGGTGAGAGGTAGAATACTGTTATGGATTAGAAACGGCTAAGAGACAGAAAAAAGGAGTAAGAATAGATGGTCACTTTGAGATCAGTAACACTGGGTGGTGTTTGTTCATGTAGCATCGCAGAAATGCATGCCACCAAAGCCTGCTGCGCTTTCTGCCTTTTATAGGAAGCCATTCTCTTTGCGAACATAGCCAGGACTTGGTCGAAAATAGAGCACAGGTGTTTCGTGACCTTTTGACCTTTTACAATATCTGATATTTTTGTAGTTAACCCATCCTAGATCAGTCTTTTGAATTATTGGGTGGGGATAGGTTGGTCTTCCAGCACAGGCATAACTCTGCTTCACTGAGATATTTCCAGTGACGATGGTAATCCACAGGAATGCAGATGACAGAAAATCAAAGGAATGTGTTTTGCATTTAGCAGCTGGGAACACAGCGCCTTGAACCAAAAACACATGCGTCAATCTAGCCCGCATCTGAATCTAGCTACTGGCTGTACGTTTCCCTTGAGTGTTAAGCAATGCAGATCTAGAAATAATTCCCACATCCAGATCTCTCTGGTGAAAACTGTCTTGAAGGCAGGTTAGGTTTTGATTGCTTTTAGTGCCCTGCTCAAGGATATCGCAATGGTAGAAGTTAGCCTTGAGATTAATAGGGCGTTGCTAATAATGGGACTGCTTTCTTCTGTAGAAATGAATGGCCTGCACTGCAGTCATACTACCTCTGGCTATGATCTTATCACATCTAATCAACTAAAGTGGAGCCTTGTCAGTAATTGGATGGGAGCGGAAAGTCCAAGGAAGAAAATCTAGGGTGCTGGAGAGAGTAGGGTTGGTTGATCAGTAAGTGCAAATTTTACATGTGAATAAGTAAAACCTCAGCATGGTGGTAGGGGACCTTGTACTGTTGGAGGAGCCATCTTCCAGGTGGTATGTAAACCTGAGGTCCTGATCACTGGTGTTTAGTAAAAACGTCATGGAATTTTTGGAAGGCATATTAACCTTGCATCCTGGCTGAATCCTAAATCCAGTAACTGCATTTCCCCTTCCCAAAGTCCCCTTGCAGTTCTGATTGGTTATAAAGCAATTCTCCTTCACAATAGCATGGGGCCAGAAGTGTAGCATTGCTGTGTGCTGTTAGACAGCTGCTGTGGAGTGAAAGAGGCTGTGCAAATGTAAGTCACTAATTATCATTAACTGCATCTGCCATTCATAACTGTAAGCAGAGGTGACCTCAGTCAGTCCTCTCAGAAATGGATGGCTGACTGGTAGAGCTATTCAGGCCCCATTCGTCTCCACTAGGCGAGGAGACAGCAGCAGCTCTTCATTATACTCAACTTTTCAGCAATAGGCAGTTTCCGTCATGCCTTGCTGACTTGAGAAGTGCTGTAATTTTTAATTTTTATGTAAGGAGAAACCCCTTAAACCATTTCCAGGGCATTTGACCCATTTTGTGGCATATCAAGGGAGAATTGAGTCCCAAAGCTGATAGAGGGTGGAAGGGGCTGGGCAGTGGCCAGGGTACCATTTGAGAGGGAGATCAGGGAGTGAGCTAGTTTTGCTAACAGTAACAAAGGGTGCGAGCAACTAGGGGCAGCATGTTGCCTTCTTTCCCCCACACCCTTCTTTGGCTCCCACTGCTGGAGATCAGGTAAGCACTGAGTTGCCCCCGTTGTTTGTGCTTATTATGGTGTATCGAGGACTGTGTTGGAATTGCAAGCTATTGTTTTAAGAGTGCGCAGTTGTGGGGGGAGGGAGAAAGAGATCCCTATCCTTCTTGAAGGCTTGTTGGGAAGTGTGCAATCCATCTGGGCCTAAATGCAGTCAGTCTGCAGGCAGATAGCCAGTTTAGAGTAAGGTATAGTGAGTTGTGCTGCTCTATTTTTAGAGAGCAGCCTGCTTTGTCTCCCCCTGTTGGTTCTTGTGTGTTATCATTCTGAACTCTAAGAAATAAAGTAATGTTACATTGCTGAGGTGACAACAAGAACCAGCTTGCTGTCAGGTTCGATTTATATGGATCCCTCAAATAAGGAGCGACAAAGGCTGCTTTGCATACAACTTTGTTTTACTTGCAACAATCTATACATCATCAATTACAATTTTAAAAAAAATCACCATTCATTCTTATGTAATACAACGATTTAACTACTTAAACACAATCACAATTACAACTATACAATTATATTTACAAAGCTAGCTTACACTGTAGGATTATACTTATGCTATTATACTTACACTGCAACGGTGAGGTTTGTCAGCAGCAAAGCAGCACTCCAATTCTATTAGTAGGATTCCCGGGTTTTCATCTGAGTGGAAAATACCGTCACACTCAGGTTACACAGCCACACGCTCTATACTTAGGTTTTGAGCGGCAAACTGGGGAGAGACGGTAGGTAGATCAAGCCTGCACGTAGAGCTATTCTGGTGCCCTTCCAAGATATGGGACATCTCCAATTTACCTTTTGTTTATGATTACCTTATATTCTCTTCCTCACAGCTATATGCCCACTTTTTAGCCAATTATGAAGTTCCTAAGAGCGATGAGGTGATTGGGGGCTGCACCCTGACACAGCGAAACCTACACAGCGAAACTTGATTTTATTTTTCTTAATTGTCCAGCTGCTGTTTGCTGTTGACAAAGACTCACCCATTACAATACATGTTTGAATACTACTTAAATGAAATTTACTGAGTTTCGAGTAACAGGTTTACCAAAGCCTTCAGGTTACATACTGATTGCATTTTGGTTGCCTTCAGTACTTAACACCTGCTGGGGTTCTCCCAGTGCTTGTCACAGAGATTTTGTTACAATACAGGAATGGATACTGTTTAAATGAAGTTTCACAGAGATTTTGTTGTAATACATGGCTGGAGGTTGTTACAAAGCAGTTAACATTTTACACCTCGGCCCAATGAGTTTACACCTCTACTAATTTAAAATGGAGTTGGGTCATTTTAATTATAAAATGAAACAATGTTACAACAATTGCAACCTTCCAGCAAGAGCATTTTGTTTTTATCTAACTCCTCTGTGTGTATGCTGTGAACATAACACTTACCATTGACCCAGCCATCTTATAACCTTTAGAGATGTTCCAATGCTAGAGGTAAATATGACAGAAGTTTGCTCTTGAGTATCTAAGCAGTGCTGTGGCCAGACTGAGGCCTTTGCCTACATTAGGATTTCAGCCACTAGTACAGCTAAACAGATATAAATCACATCTTCACCAGCGGTGGTGTGCAGATGGTGCAGCAACACAGGTGGCTGAAATCCCAGTTGACCAAGTCCAAGCTTTCTCCAGCTATTGCTGCAGGTGGAAGAAGAACACCTTGTTGTGCAAAATTTGCAACACTAAAATCACTTCACAAATGGGGGAAAGAAAATCTGTAGCCAAGAAAAAAGGGAAAAAACAGATGTGTGCCAATGTGTAAAGGCAACAGGATCAAACTGTTAACGACCTTTTGAAATCGGTAGGGCACAATTGTTTGGAGAGACTAAATGCCAGTGCTTCTGTTCAGCGTCCTCCCTCCAACCTGTAGATGAGCTAAATTGGGGCTTGTTTTGATTTTACATAACCACACTGGTCAGGATTTGTCTTTGTAAAACAACAAGCAGGGTTGGTTGGATCCAGGTCCCAGTTTATCCAAACATCCAAAATTCAGACTAAACTGTCCCAATGTTGACCTGTATCAACTAAATAGGGACAGTTGGTACGTATGGAAAACCTCCAGTCTCCTCCTACACTAGATAGAGAATGGGAATAAAGAGGCCAGGCTCAGGCTGATTAAAAAGCAGGCTGGGGATGGAGCAGAAAGCTTTGTTCGTTTAAGTGCCTTGATTCCATTGGGTTGTTTACTTTTTGATAGCTGAGTTTCTAGGTCTCTGACGTAAACATCTCATTGCAGTGGTTGGAGGCTGTGGGTGGGTCAGGATCACAGTTTAGTGCTACTGGTTTTCCATGGCTGGGTAATTAACGGAGCAGCAACAGCAGGGTGGCTACAATCTCAAATTTCTTTGCAGGGAAACCAAAGAGAAAATGAACTTTCTCTTACTTTACACCGAAAACGTAGTGAACTGTACCCTGTGCTCTGATTGTAAATGGAAATTAAGTAAACAATAGACAATATAAGACGAGGGTGGGGTCTCTAAGGACTAGAACACGTGACCAGGGGTTGGGAATCCTGGGTTCTCTTCCCAGCTCTCCCATTGATTAGCTGCCTCTACTCAGACTTTTGGGGGCACTCCCCCAACATTTCACTAGCACCACCAGTGCAGCACCACTGATTGAGAGTGGTACTGTATACACAGCACTGCTGTTTTTAACCACTCTGGGTACGTGGCTACACTGCAATTAGAGGGTGACTGCAGCACAAACTAGCTGCTCAAGTCCGTACTGAAGATCCTAGGTGGGCTTGTACAGTCTGTGCTGCTCTGGCTTTGAAGCTATTGTTATTCAGACTAGCTAGATCAAAGCTAGCCTGGCATGTTTACCAGGTACGCCTCTGATTGCGGTGTAGCCATATCCTGTATCATCTATCCCTGCTCCGATTAAGTCTAGGTGGCATATTATCTGTAGCCACCAGAGTCCTGTCTACCCAAGCGTTCCATCATTGCTAGCACTGGTGATCAAGTAACCACAGATTTCCCCCCAAAAAGCCTACTGAAGGCAGAACTACCATGTGACCTTGAACAAGTTGATTACCTTCTTCGTTCATTCTCTCATTTGAATAAGAGAGAGAATAGTATTTGAGTCTTGCAGAAGGGGCATGAAGCTTAATTTTAACAGTTTTGTCAAGTGAGATCCTTGGATGAAAGATGCACGACTAGACGTTGTGTTATTACTTACAATGTGGATTCTGTAAAAACTATGAGAGCCCTAAAATCACAGGATCTGAGGTTTTTTTATGTATCCTTGATTTCCCATCATCCTTTTCCATTAGTCCACTACTCTCCTTTATGTAAAGAACATACTGTATAAAATACAGTATATAATTATAAAAGTAAAGAGAATAATTATTGGCTTAACAAAGGCTGCCTTCTCTTAACCAAGATTTCCTTCAGTAGGTTACATCAGTGGAATTCTTGGATACATCAGTCACTAGAAAAAAAGACTGGCAGATGCTTACCTTAACGTAAATATCGTGTTGGTGACACATTCGCAGCCACTAGAGCCTTTGTTTATCCACAGAGCAGGTATATAATAGGTAGCCGTGGAGCCAGCTTCCTTCATGCTATCTTGCCTCTGTGCCAAACTATGCATTAGGATTTTAGCTCCTGTTGTAAACTGTGATTTGAAGGAAATGCCTACCTTTCAGTGTAAGAAGTAAGCTGTCTTCTATAGGTCCTATTACTGGAGTGCCTGGGCAGCTCATTGTCTGTAAGGGTATATCTACACTATGGCACTTAAACGCCCGTGGCTGGCCTGTCTCAGTGGACCTGATCTCATGCTGCAGGTCCCACAATGTCTGATTGTCTACCCTGCAATTTTACAGCCCCATAATCCTGAGTTAGCTGTGGGCATTTAGTTACTGTGTAGACCTACTCTAATAATGTATTTTTCCCTCACAACATCCCTGTGAGCTAGGGAAGTGCTATTATTGCAGATGGGGAGCTGAGGCCCAGAGAGGCTAAGGAAGTTTGTGGTGAAGCAAGAACCCTAAAGCCTGGTTTCTCTAATCCTAGGCTAGCACCTTAACCACTGGACTTTGCTTTCTCTCAGGACAGTGCAGTCTCAACAGTCTGCTCAGATCTTGGCTTTTGTGAAAAAATAGCTAGGGATCAATTGTGATGGTGCCTTTTTGTGATGCAAGACCAAAAACTCACTTCACTTAGGCCACCAAATTGACTATCAAATGCTAACACATAGGCATTGAAAACCTGTGGTTGATTTGAACCGTCAACCTTGTTACAATCCAGGTCAATAAATATAGAACCTAGATGAGGCAGTCTCTATAGCCTACCTCACACCCTAGAGTCATCCAGCCGCTATACCAGCTTGACTTTGAAATGCTATTTCCCTTCCCTCTATTCTGCCTGGTAACCCTGGTATCATCGCATCACATGGGTGTCTCGCGCGCACAACTGTGGTTCTAGGTTAATAAGCCATTGCTCGCAACACATTGTGTCTACAATATTTGTACAGTCAGTACCATTTGTGAATACTGAGTGGCTCCCCAGGTGCTCTACCAGCATTGGTTGTAAATGTTAGGGGATCATGCAGCTTTACCAATCTACCTTGGCCCCATCTGCACATGTTCTTGTTGCCGTGGGTGAAGCACTGAGTGTCTCTTTGAAAGCCCCCTGCGTGCCTTCCCAGCTACTGCAGTGGATGAGAATGGAGTCAGTTGCAGAAATATAAATACAGAAACATACCTAGGTATCAGCCTGCTGGGGCTGGTCTCGGCATCGCTTCTCTTCTTGTCTCTTGTGGGAGAGCATGTCCCAACCCTATGGAGTCAGTTTCTGACCTCCCTCCCTTTGCCTTCTCTGTAATATTTCTGAGATGTATGGGGAAGCAAGAAAAAGTGCCCCCCCCAGAGAAAAATATAGAGAAAAGAGACTAGAGAGAGAAAATGGATAGACGGAAAGTCTCTGACAAAGGCAGGCTGGGAAAGACTGAATTAATGAGCGTTTATGTTCTGAAGCTGAGAACTGCTAAGTGCTACTGCTGTTGTGAACAAGGAGTAAACAAAAGGACCCATCTTGGGAAAGCAGCCGTGGGGGGATGGGAGGATGCATAAAGAGGGCACTCTGTAAAGAGCCACCATGCTGGTTTCGTAGATTGCCTGTGCTTAATTATGCTAATTATTTAGTGGAATGCCAGCATTCTGGAGCCCTGTCTACTCTGCAACTTCAATAAGCTCGGTTTTTAACCAGTTGCTGGCCAGGCCAGCTCTAAGCACAGCTTTTGTCTGCACATCAGTAACCATGGCAGCTGGCAGTATCTCACCCCTGCCAGAGGCCTCGCCTGGCACATGGTTATCTCCCTGTACATTCAGTGCAGTTGCTGTGAGTGACAGGAGAGGAGCTCCACAGCCATGCCTATATAACTGGCTTGGCTGGTCTCAGTGCAGTTGGATAGTCCGAATGCATTTCCCCCTGCTGCTGTGTGCACGTCCTCTGAGGTTTTAGTGACCCCTTTCCACCACTGCTCAATCATTGGTGCAGCTCTGCCATCACTAGCAATGCAGGCTGGCCTGGGGTCGCTAACCTATGCCTGTGAGTTCCCAGACAGCTGTCACATCCTGGCCTCCACCCAATGTCTGCTGAAAACTGGTGCAGGGTGAGGAGCTAGTAGGACTACAGCATCAGCCAATGACCCATCCCCGGAAGCCCTAATTGGAGGTTCACCCAGCTGCACTGTTTCATCCAGCCATGCTTTTTAGGCCAGAAGGAAACCCGGGTGATTGCCTGTTGCTGCTGCCTTGGACCCTGATTGTGCCTGCACCCAACCATGTTCCTGATTCCTGCTTCGCTCCTGGTTCCCACCATGTGCTTGATCCTTGCCTCTCCTCTGGTGCCTGCCCTTATCCCTTGCCTCCAGCCATCAGTTACCAGTCCTGGCTCTGACCCCGGGCTCCGACTTCTGACTCTGGCTTAACCGTTGGCTGTGACATTAGGTATCTGACCCCAGTTCTGACCCTCAGCCTCAATCTCTGGCCCGAGCCCTGGCTCTGGTAATCGACAGTTGACTCTGCTGCTGACCCTTGGCACCGGCTCTGCCCACTAGGCAAGACTACCTGTGTCCCAGTCCCTGACACGAGTGGAAAGGCTCATGTAGACCTGCAACTGGCCTCTTTACCATGGTGTCCCCTGAACTTGTTCAGAGCAGGCCTATGTGACATGGTGGTAAACATGCTGGTGCTGGTATCCCTAGCGTTCTTGCCATTGCTAGCCCCTGCAGAGCTGTCAGTGAGAGAACTACACAAAGCCCTGTGTGGACAAGGCCCATGCCTTACTGGAAACTGGGAATGTCCCTGGATGGTTTTTGAAATCCTGCAGAAGCCAGCTGTGCTGCTGAAAAGGCTGCCAGGTTGACTGAGTGCATCCCCAAGGATCATCCCCCACCAGACCTGTCATGTTGTCACCCTCCACCCCACCACGGCCTCCCACTGAGTTCCCTCTCTCCACCAATCCTGGAGCCAGCCCTCTCCCTACAGAGAGGGAAATCCCATTAGGTGCCAGGATGGGTGATGGAGGAGGAAATGCTTTTATCTCTCTCCTCCAGCTGCCCAAAACCACCTGAACGGGAACAGTTGTTCTGTGTTTGTACAGAGCCTCGCCCAGTGGGGTCCCAGTCCATGACTAGGGCTCCTGTGCACTATGGTAATACAAATAATACATAATAATAGTGGAGAAAGACACTTTCTTTAGCAGAAAGCTGAAAGTCTGGGAAATAGCAAAAAACTTGGGGGAGAGGAGCCTTAAAATCCTGGGAGCAGGGACTTCAATGTTTATGAATTACTTTTCGCACCTGCAGTTTTCTCTCTGCCCCCATCTATAATCCACCTACCTGCTATCATGTGTGCTAACGGCAGAGGTGGCCCCAAAAAGAAAGTGTTACTAGCAGAGAAGGGGGATCTCATAGTTATTAGTTTAAGATAACTGACACAAAAATAACCAGCTTTTTGTGGTCATAAGCCTCTGTGTGAGAATTTGTTCCAGGGCCTAGAGCAGCAGAGCGAAAAGCAACAGACCTGGCCTGTCTTTTTAGCTCTACAATTGATTTGGCCTCTCTCTTGCTTAGTTCCCACATCCGTCAAATGAAGATAATAATACTGACCTGCCAGGAGCATCAGGAGAACTAATTAATGTTCATAAGTTTTTGGATACTTTGGAAGAATGGCACAAATAAGTTTTGTTTCCTGGGTTTGACTCACAGCAACCATCCTCCTCGCTTGATGGTAAAGCCTGTTTGGAATCAATTAGATGGTTGCACCGCTAACAAAATATAAGGACATACAAATGTGGCCTTGTGCAGGGACTGAGAACATGGGGGACAGTGTGATGATTTCCCACAAAAGTTCTCAGATAAGTGGAAAACCCTGACATAATTACATTCGTTCCCAGAACAGTACTGACTGCAGGCTCGTCCTCAGGCGAGGGAAACTGGGAGGCTCTGTGTAAAATTGATCATTGAGTCGTTCACCTTTAGGTTGCTGCAACCAGGTCAGTAACTGCTGGCCTGTCTGAAAAGAGGTGGTAAGCATCTCCATGCAGTTCCTGATGGAGAAGCACATCTGCCTTTTAGAATAATTATCATCACAGCTGGCAGCAGCTGTCCCCATTGCTGTCTATGTTGTGTGCATGAAGCCTGAAAGCCCCTTTCACACACATCCCTAGAGATGGCCCCTTGAATTCAACAGTAGATCAGCTAATGTGCGAAAAGCCAGGGAAGAAGTCCCTTTATGTGGCATGTTCCCCTTGAACGCCATCAGGAATGTTGATGCTATTGTACATTACCTCAGGCGGGAGTAGCAACGCTTCCCCTCTGCCCCTCAGTGACATTTTTAACATGGTTGTGAAGTGGGAGAGGAGACGTACGTTGGTTGGTTGTTTTGTGTGGCAATGGTATATAGCCGGGGTTGAGGCCTAGTCCTGCCATGCAGAAGGCCAGAGATCTGTGGGACCTGGCTTTTGTCCCCTCCTCAGCTCTGCCAATGGCCCTGCAGCTGATGCAGAGAAGCAGTGGGGGCTCAGGACCCAGGGGTCTGTCAGGGCTGAAAAGGGATGACTTGTGAATGCAGTTAAACACTTCATAAGTAATGGGAGAGGAAAGGCAGAGAGAGAGAAGAATGAAGTGACCTTTTAATTTCTTACCAAGAGGGAAAATTCCACCTGGAATGAATGGGCGGGAAAGGCCCTAATCTCCTTCCAGTCCCAGTTTACTGACACAGGGGATTCCCGCTCTGAAGGGGAGGACTAAGCAAAGGAAGCCTCCTGGGAAAAAGGGGTGGGAGAGGACAAAGACAATGTTGGAAATGGAGCCTGGACTACTTATTTAACTGTCCTGCCCAACTATCTCAATGATTCAATTAACAACGCATTTTTAGTGGTCCCAACTAGGTCTTATGGTTGGCTCCTCATCTGGGTGAATGGGGTAGGTGGTCAGGTTTTTGTTGCTGCTGTTTGTCTAGAGACAGTTTTCTGCATGCCAGATTAAATGGCTCTGATTACATTGTTGAATAGTCTGCACAAGGGGCGAAATACAAAAGCTTCATTTTTTCCTTCAGGAAAGACCAAGACACATGAGAAACAGCACAAATGCTGGCCTTAAAATTGTACCTGGGGGAGCCCTTCTCTCTTGCTTCTCCTTCGAAGCATTCCATAAATTCTGTCTTTTCCATGAAGCATTCCCAGTACAGCTGCCTCTCTGTACTGCATTCTCTTTTATCATCCTGCCCTGTACCAGCCAGTACCTGTGGGAGGGACACCTATTGAGGCAGGGAACATATTACTTGTTTGGCACAGTTCTCCTGCTGTTGTTGATGCTCTATACACTTACAATACTACATGCCTGTGATTTTCCACTAGTCCCGCCTCCTGTAAGTGCCTTAGCTCTGTGTGCTTTCCAAAGAAGATGTTGCTTCGGTTGTCCCGTCTGCACCATGGAATCAACCATGTACGGGCAGCTGGTTGCAACACATACTTAACAAACCTGCTAACTAATCTGACAAACAAACAAATGGTTCAGTTTTTCACTGTAGATAAGATCAAACTTTGTATTAACCACAGGCCTGGATTGAGCTAAAAAGGGCAGCTTTGCAGCACATTTCCAGGATGTGGTTAAAACAAAGTTCTGTCATGTCTATGCTACAAAATCAAGCTGTCATATTTTTTTTAATTCATTTTAAGTTGCCATACCAGAAATAATATACTTGGTATGCAGCTAGTGGAAATAATGGCACACAAATCACAACTATAGAGATGTGAATTTGACCGGTTAAGATGAAAGTGTATTGTATGGATTTTATTCCAGAATAAAACATTTTCTAATGGAAGTGCCAACACACTCCTCATTACATTGTAGTTGCTGGATGATCTTATAAATATGGGTTTAGATGCTACAGCAAAAAGGATTACTATATTTTCAAATAATTCCTACTTAAAAATAAGAGGGTTTGTTTCTTTGTTTGTCATTACTCATTTGTAGTGTGATGGCACACATGAGCCCCAAGCATGGACTAGAGCCCCATTGTGTTAAATGCTTTTTTCTGGCACATTTCTTGCTGTCTTAAAAAAAAAAAACCCACAATAGGTAAGACAAATCTTTATTTTCATATATCCTTTCATTTGAGTCTCCACTTAGAACGTAAGCGCTTATATTCAGTGTTCAAAGGGCAGCACAGCTTTAGTTCCTACTGAATGTTCCTTATCTAAATATACATAATAAAAGGCATCCACATGTCTAAATATTTAATCTTGTTTTTGTCTTCCTTGGTTTACCCTATTTTGATCAGTAAGCTCGGAACAAGGGTATCCCATACTCCAGTACACCATGCTCAGTTGCTGGGGGATTGACCATGATTTAACCAGAGCCCGACATGGCTGATTTTACAAGACCAAAGAGAAAGAAGAGTCCACTTCATTAAAGAAATTCTTCTTGAAATGCTTAACTAAATAAAACTGTTGCTAAAGTGAACTCAAAACTCTCGAGACGCAGTTGACACTTACCCTATAAACAAGTGGAAGATGCTTCTTCGGAGTGTGTAAAATAGGGGACGGAGTCAGTACTCCAGAATTTTAGTGGCAGAATCACTGAATTCCTTAGCAAATCACTTGACTTCTCTGTGTCTTAGGATTTGTCTACACTAGAAAGTTTTGCCGTTATATTATACCTGTATAGTTTAAAAAAACCAAAAACACCATATTATTGCAGATGCTGTTATACCAAGGCATAAAAGTTTCTACCAGTACAACTTATTCCACTTCCCAAATTGGAATAAACTATGCCATTATAAGGCATCTGTATACTGGTATAACTGCATCCACAGTAGGGCTTTTCCCAATATAAATATGGGCTAGTCTACATTTAAAACATACAGTGCAACTATATGAGCACTTGTGTAGCTTAGACCTTCTCTACTGTAAAGTTTTGCTCTGATTTCAGCAATTAGTAGCTAGTCACGAGTTTGGACGCATCATTGCAAACCCTGGATTGAAGAATTGCAAGTAGTTGGCTAGATAGGCTCTTGGAGGAGTTTGTGGGGCATTATGGGGCTGCGCTGGAGGTCTAGTTTGCATTGCGAGTTTTAACACAACACTATCCTCCATTCAGGAGCACATAATTGAGCTGATAAGTTCATGGAGGGCAGGTCCATCAATGGCCGTTAGCCAGGATAGGCATGGATTGCTGTTTGCCAGAAGGTAGCAATGGGTGATGGGATGGATCACTTGATGTTTACCTGTTCTGTACATTCCCTCTAAAGCACCTGGCGTTGGCCACTGTTGGCAGACAGGATACTGGGCTAGATGGACCACTGGTCTGACCAGCATGGCCACTCCTATGTTCTTATGACACGACACAGCCTCAGTCCAGGTTGACCCTAGGCTGCGTGCTCTATGGTAAAGCAAGTCCAGCTTGTACCTTCACCTACATGTGACAAGGGGTTTTGTGTCTGGCTGAAAGGTGGGTTAGAATTGGGACAATTGAAGTCTATGGTACCAAGACCAAAAACCTTAATCTAGATAAGACCCTAGTGTAAATAGTCAAAGCCTCTATTTTCTCCAGTGGAACTTACCCCTTCTTGAAATGGGGGTAGGCTGCACCTGTGCCAACTGCTGCTTATAACAGTTCACTTGGCTATGCTAAGGTTTGTATCAGTGCAGCTACACCAGTGGCTGTTCACTGATGGCTGAAAATGGGGGTAAATCCCTAGCATAGACAAGGCCTTACAAAGAGCTGTCATGGGTTCTCCTTGCCCACCCTGGGGGGAGACACTCACTGAGCTGCTGGATAGGTATGAAGCAGCATAAGCAGCTCTGAGTAAATGGACTGGAGTGTTGCCATGATAACAAATGATAAAACTTCTGGTCCTGAGAAGATTCCAGCTGAAGCAGGCAAACATTTCACTGGAGTGATGCCAATTTACACCAGCTGAGGATGGCCTTTAGCCCTATTTAGACTTTTTAGCCATATCAGAGCAGTAAGCATTTGTCCTGCTATCCCCATTTGAAAACAAGCCACAGGAAAGACCCGTTGGTTTGCTTCTTAGTCAAGAACGCTCTTGGGCATCTGAATGTGTGAGTTAGAGAAAAGACACTGCCTCCACCCTCAGAATTGCAAGTGGATGTTTGAGCAAATCTATCTATGGTGAACTAATATTTCACATTAACACATTTAATAGAAAAATATAGAAGTGAGCAGGGGCTTTCACAAAGAGGGGAAAATCAAGAGCATGGGCCCCCCAATAATCAGTGAGGGCATAGAACTCTTTTGGCTCTGGGGCTGCGGGCGGAGAGTGAGCTTCTCCAGCCCCGTGACCACGGTGAGAGCTGACAGCTCCTGTGACCCCAGGGCCACAGAGGGAAGAATGAGCTTCTCCAGCCATGGGGCCATGGCAGGGTCACAGAAGGTGCCCCTCCAAAAGCGGTCAAATGTTTATTCCTGCGCACGCCCCTGGAGGGGAGAAAAAGCTTTAACCTTCATTGGTTTGAACTCTGATTTAAATTCTGTTTACCATTCGTCACCTTGGAAATAACTCGTGCATTCCTAATGTGTCTGTCACTGCGGAATCTAGTACCCTTAAAGGTGTTGGTTTGTATTTGGAAGGCTGTATGGCTTCCGGATTGCCTCCTTGAGCTTTCGGGATCTGATTCTGATCTCTCAGCAGTTTTACTCGGTTGTTATCTGCTTGGCTGTGGGAGCACCCGCAATGTGATCTATCCCTGCTCAAGGAGTCTATAGCCTTCTAGATGCAGAGACAGGTAGGGTGGGCTGGAAGCTCCCTGGAATGGGGGGCAATGGGGAAGCAAGGGGTTCTACTGAGATTGGGGGAGCTTCCAAGAAATGAAGCTAGCTTGAGGGGGGAAACCTAGCTTGAGTCTGGGAAGGGGTATCCTGGTAGTTCCTACAGTTGTTCCTACGGTGGCTGGTGCCCTGTGCTTCCACACCCCCCGCCCAACATCTCTGTGACTGGTGCTCTGTGCATTAAAGCGCCTGCCCCCCGCCCAGATACCAGTGCCTGCCCTATCTCATGTCCCTCACCCCACCCCAGTGGCTGGCACACATGCTCCTGACTCTCCCTCCTGCTGGACATCTCTGCCAGGACTTGTGGTGGCTCTAAGGTGGGAATAGGCTGGGCCGGGGAGTTGTACCTGCTCCTGAGTGCCCCAGTCTCGTGTTCCGAACCCTTCCTCTGTACCCTGCTCTCATCTCCACTCCCATCCCCTTCCCCTTTCTGTGTGCACAGAACATAGCTGGGTCCTGCTGTCATCTCCCCAAGGCATCATCGAGGGAGGAAACATAGATTACCCCCTCAACATTTCCATTGTGGGGACACCCCTGGTCCTACAGCCCCTGGGGAGAGAGAGAGAGACAGAGAGATTAGCAGGAAGGGGAATCAGTTACTCAGTTTGGTGAGATCAGAATAAGGACCCCTATCTCTCCTGATGGATTAAGGTGGACACAGGTTAGATATGGAAGAAATAATTACTGGTCCAGATCCTCGGCTGGTATGAATTGGCATCGCTCCAGGGAAATCTGTGGTGCTTGTGCTGATTCATACAAGCAAACGATCTGGTCCATTAATTTTTTTAGCGAAATCTAGACAACAAGGGGATAGGCTTTCAGCTCTGCTTTAAATTCTTTTACTTCCTGGGCTTTTCTCCTCAAGAAATCGAGGATGGACAAATTCTTGTCCCTAAAACTAGGAATCTGTAAATTCCTTTGGTCCAATTCTGCTCTCAAACCCCTCCACACACCTCTGTTTGAACACTACGGCAATGCACGGGTGTAAGGGACAAAAAATGTTGGCTCTTTGCTTGCAAGTGATAGTCATTCTTTCCCTCTTGAAATGTGATTGATAGCTTTAGTGGCTTCCTAAGGAAAAGAACAGAGAGACTCAAATTCAGCCTTGGTGTAAAACCACTAACATCCATGGAGTTGCACCTACTTACACCAGGTTTGAATTGGATTATTTTATTTATTTAATTCCTTAGTACGCTTCCGAAGGTTAATGCTGGCATTTTTCAGGGTGCTTAAAGCCTGGCTTATGCTAGTAAATGTTACCGGCATAGCTATATTGATTAGAAGTATGAAAAAAAAATCACACCTCTTCCTGATGTTGTTATGCCAGCAAAGGCCCTAGTGTTGATGAAGTTATACTGGCAGTATAGCTTATTTCATTTGGGAACTGGTTTAAGTTACGCTAGCAAAAAGCACTCTTCCTGCTATAAATTGTATCTCCATTAAGAAGGTTTGCTGGAACGGTACCTTTGTATCAGCAATCCTTTTAAATGTAGACAAGCCCTAAAGGGATTAGGTGCACAACTCCCACTGAAGGTCAGTGAAACCTAGAGCCTAATTCCCTTAGAGGCCTTTGAAAATCCATCTTAAACCAATGCTAGAGATGGGCTGAGTCTTTTCCTTTGATGTGCTGGGGTGAGGGAAAGAGGGCGTAAGGAGCTACTTCTTGCTTGTGAAGTATCCAAGCCCGATACCTCCTTGGCTTTGGGGGTAAGGGAAGAGGAGAGTAGACAAGGTGGCCTGCTACCTGCTCACCCAGCTGTGTATAAACAGCAACAGATCAGCACACACTTGACAGCAAAATGCCTCAAACAGCAGTGCCCTGTGACAGCCCGTCAGGAGGAACCCCTGTTCTGTACTGGCAGATTTCTTTTTGGAGAGGCAGTGTTCGCTAGCTTCCAGTTAGGGTAGCATTTGGCTTTCTAATGTCAGGCACCGAAGGCCATGTTTTTAACTGCCGGATGGAAGGGCAGCCAGCCCCTTGAGCGAAGGAACCGGTCTTTGCAGTGCAAATGAAGCGGAGGCGTTGCCATGTTATACCAGCTGATGTGGATTTCATTCCTGTTTTAAAATGTTCCTTTCTTAAGATGTTCTCTTCTTTCAGATTTAATGGTTTTGACTCTACAAGAGCCAGACATCTGGTCATTAGCTTCAGCTCATCTTGATGTTCATTTTTCTTTTTGAGTGAGTTTATGTATTATTGAAGCTTAATTACATCTCTGTGCAGATACGTTTCTTGGAAGCTCCCCCCCCCCTTTCTGCTAAGTTTATTGATGATTCCCCATTACTTCCCTTCAGTTCATACAGGTCCACTTTTATTTGAATTATAGGTGTCTTTTTAATTAAAGGCATCTTGATTGCTTATTCATATTTGCAAAGCTAGCTGGCAAGTATAATAAATGGTGAATGATTGGCTGAATACAAAGGGAACAATGGGGGAGTCTTATTAAAGCTTGGTCAAACAGCACAGTCCGAACTTCGGCTGTCACCCTTATATTACTTTGCAGTTGGTGACTTTTTAGTTCCCAAGCTCTGATAGGAAACGAACAGTCCTGCTGTGTCTGGTGATAAGAGTGTTCAGATGGGAGTAAAATAATAGTGGTGGCTGTGGTTAGTTGGTAAAAAGGTGCATTACGAAACAGCCATCATTTGAAGAAGTTTTGCAAGACAAAAGTCTGTTCCTGGTGATGAAATGAAGCCCTGCGGGGGTGCCAATAATCTTCACCGTTACACCGCGGGTCTGATTCAGGGCTGCTCACAAGAGAGTTAGAATACGGAATGGGACAGGGAGGGGAATGGGGGATGGACCCTGTAAATCAGCAGTTTCCAAACTGTGATACAGGACTTGGACATTACATCCATCCACTTCACAACAATTTTTTAAGACCGTGATATGTGAACCAACAGAGCTTCGGATCCGCTGCTCACAAGTTCACGCTCACCAGACAGGTAATGGATTCAAATGGCTATCATTCAGTGACTGTTCAATACTTGTTGTTAGTGAATGGGGGTCCACTGTAGCAGGGATTGAATGGGCTATGGAGACTTCACATCCCTCTGACTCATAAAGGGACATGGAAGGACAGGATGAGGAAAGCTTTGCCTGCTCAGTGTATCAAGACAGGAGCTTGTTTCCAGAGCTGTAAGTGAGGCATCTTTCCTGGGACCTATCTAATGCCTTGTCTACACTGGCAGTGTCATTTAGAGTATAGGCACTTGTCCACACTTGTCACTGCATAGTAGCTACATGTGGCAGTGAAAGGCTCCGGCAGGGAGAGGCAATAGGGAAAGGTTCAGTCAGTGGGAAGTTGCCAGAGACTATCCCCACTGATGGAGCCTTTCCCTGACGCAGGGAAAGGCTGCGGCAGTGAAGAGGCAGCAGGATACAAATTGGTAAAAATAGCTCTGTAGACATGGGAGGCACTACTTAAGCGTGTAGAGAGCCATGTAGAGTACCCTGAGGGTTCAGGCATGGAGGGCCCTCTACTCACCTAAGCTGTGCCTCACCGTCTACGCTGTTGTTTATACCCTTGCTAGCTGTGCTTGCCATGTATGTACTGTACACTCTGCCATAAGTGTAGACCTACCTTCATGTACTCCTATGGCCCCTGTGAATGTAGAATCTGAGCACCTCACAATCTTTAATATATTTATCCTTGTAACACTCCTGAGGTAGGGCAGTGCTATTACCCCCATTTTCCAGATGGGGAACTGAGGCACAGAGAGACTAAGGCTGCGTGTACACTGACGGCAGCAAATTCGCCACTGTCGCATCGATTGCTCTGGATCGACTGAGCGGTCTCTATAGACGCACTCAGTTGATCCAGGAAGCGATGCAGGAAAACCACCCCTGTAAGTGGAGTAGCGCTGCGTCGAAGGGAGTGCTGTTCCCTTCGACGCAGCGGAGGGGACGCTGCGCGGAGGAGACGCTGCAAAGTCGATGGGAGATATGCAAGTGATTTATGTCACTTGCGTATCTCCTGTCGACTGCTGCCAAATCGCCAAGGTAAGTGTAGACCGGGCCTAAGTGCTTTACCCAAGGTTACACAGGAAATCTGTGGCGGAGCTGGGAGTTAAACCTAGGTCTCCCAAATCCCAGGCCTTAATCACTAGATCATCCGTCCTCTCTGTTTATAATGCCAAAAGACCCATTCACACAGACCTGTGTACTGTGCTGGGGGATCATGTTACAGCGCATAGTCCCCTAACTGTTACTTTGAACTATGTTCTTTGCTAAAACATGGTTTGGTTTCATGTGGGCAAGCAAAAGCAAATGTTCTGTAACGGGCTCCCCAGCCATAGTCAGGTTGCCTGTGCAGATGGACCTGCCAGGACTACAGAGGAAAGCTGTTGAATTAGTGTGTGAATTGCCGAGTGTGATCTTGGGGGATTATGATCTGACTCTGAGATCTTTCCAGTATTCACTTTGTTAATTTCTGAATTTTTTTTTTGCCTATAATAGAATATTTTCCCATTCATCCTCATAATCATTGCTTGAACTGAGAGGAAGGATTGTCTGGTGGTTACAGCACTAGCCTTGGACTGGAGAACTGGGTGTAGTTCCTTGCTTTGCCATAGACCTTCTGTGTGACTTTGAGCAAGTCACTCAGCCTCTCTGTGCCTCGGGTCCCCAATAGCACTGCCCTACCACACAGGGCTGTCACGAGGCTAAATATATTAAAATTTGCAAGGTGCTCAGATACTATGGTGATGGGGATTGTGTAAGTACATGAGATAGATAGAATGTGATTTGGTCATCCTTTGGTTTGCTACAGGGAGACCGGAGTCTGCTATCCTTGCTCGTATTCAATACTAATGCCTTACTCTGCAGACAGCCCCACTGAAGTAAAGTATAGCTCAGTATGAAGAAGAGTGACAGAATCTGGCCCAAAGAGACAAA
Source organism: Mesoclemmys tuberculata (assembly GCA_007922155.1). Lineage (NCBI taxonomy): Eukaryota > Metazoa > Chordata > Testudines > Chelidae > Mesoclemmys > Mesoclemmys tuberculata. Next base: position 89,206 of record ML675651.1, read on the forward strand.
TCCCAGACTCCCACTTGAGCAACAAAAGGTTTTGCTTGGGTAAGGACTGCAGGATTGAGCCCAAAGGGAGCCTTTTCTGGTGTTTATCATGGGAGAGAAGCTAAATTAGTGTAGATAGGATGGGGGGGGGGCTCCAAATCTCTTTATCTGAGAATGTGGAACAAAACTATAAAAAAGATTTTAAAGGTGACACCCTATTTACAGTTGTCCATAGAATGACCTCTATTTTCATGCAGTCTCTAAAGGGCTCAGGTGGAGATTTTCAAAGGAGCCAAGGAGAGTGAGGGGCCCAGTGCTCAGTGAAAATCAGTGGCAGTTGAGTATCTAACGCTCTTTGAAAATCTCAGCCTAAGTCTTGCAGCCATTACTCTCAATGGAGTTACAGAAAGCTGAGGGTGCTCAATCCTTGTAGGGTTTAGGCCCCTACTGTTCTGGGGAGTGGGAGTGACACTGGAACAGGGAATGGTAACACCTTAGAAGCTGGGTTAGCTGGGACAAGGCAAGTTGCTATTGTAAAGTTGACGATAACGTTTCTTTCAGCTTTTTCTGTTTTCCCCATAATGTAGAAAATTCTCGTAGAGTTTTCCACTGGCTCGCCTGTTCTTATCATTTCTCTTGTACTTTTTTCTCCTGGAATTCTTTCTGTCTATCAATGTGTCTGTGTGCCTCTCTGTGTCCCACAAAAGTTTCTCCTCTTCTTCTGTTGCTATCCCACTGAAATCTTTCCCACCCATTCACCATCTTTCCTTTCCCTCCCTGCATACCAGATAGCGTCTTTAATCCTCTCCAACCTTTCTCCAGTCTTCTTTTGACCTGTCTTTCACAATGCCTAATCCACTCAAACCTTTTAGTAGTACCATGCAACAATGGTGCTGAGACACAGAAAAGAGTATTTCTTCTAAAATGAACACAGAACTTCTAAAATGAACACAGAAGTCTTGGTCTACACACAGTATAACTGTCATTTGGGATGTGATTTTCCTTTAACCGAAATAGTTTTAGAAGGACAACCTAGTGGGAATGCAGTTCTACCAGTATAAAAGAGTCTTATACTGGAACAGCTTATCCCAATTCCTGTATAATAATAGCTATAGCAGTATAAGCACCATTTACAGCAGAAAATGGCACCCACTCTGTGGGAATTGTGTTGCTTTAACTATACCAATGTAGACTTTGAAGGACTCCCCTCCCCAGCCTCTTGGAGGGGAACCACAGTGGCACTTGGTCGGAGGGCTGAGTCATGAAGCAGCCGTGCTATGACTCTGAGCAGAAGGAGAGCTGCAAACGGTTGAAGAGAAGTAGGGGGCGCTGAACTGGACAAAGCTGATCCTCAGAATCGGTCAAAAGAGGAGCCACCCAGCTGAGAGTAGAGTGCCCTAAGGAAAGCAGGACTATTCGTAAAGCTACTTAAAAGAAACAGCACAAATGTCCTCTCATCTAAGCCCTTTCCACATTAGGGGGACTCACTAGGGAAACTACATTGATGTGTCCATACCAGCTCAACCAACTAATGTATTCACAATTCTCTAGTGCAAAGTAGCAAGACACCTCGTGCAGTTTAATTCAGGAACACAGAAGTAAGCCCTGTGTTACGCCAGTGCAATGTGAATACATTGCGGTCTGCGCTGGTTATCTACACTGGAGTTGTTGACCGAGCTGGAGCAAAACTGGAATGAGCAATAATGGGACCTGCTGAGAGAAATGCCCTAGTATGGATTTGACCTTTCAAACAGTCCAACTAGTACAGTACTTAGGGGATGTCTACACTGCAATCACCGCATGTCACTGCTGGGCATGTAGACATACCTGAGCTAGCTTTGATCTAATCAGCTGGAATATTGAAACAGCAAAGCCAAAGCACAGAAGACTTCAGTGTGGGTCAACTGCCTGAGCAATTAGCCAGGGTTCAGGGCAGGTTTATACAGCCTGCGCTGAAGCCCGTGCTGCCATGGCTTCATTGCTCTGGGGCCCAAGCTAGTGTGGGTATTTCTGCACAACTGCAATCACACCCCGAGACTGTAGTGTGCACAGACCCTTAGTCAAAGGAAAAGAGTATATACCTGTATCGTTCTCCATACTAGTAAGGGAAACGCTGTTAGAATCCTGCTTCCAATCACTTCGTTATGGCTGCTGCTAGAGCATTTCTGATCTCTGTGTGAATAGAGTCCATGAGGAAAGGGCAAGGTGACTTGGTCCAAGGTTTGACTCTCTGAAGGCTTGAGGCCAATATCTGCACACAGAAAATGGTACCTAAAGGTAAACTCCTAGGTCTGTATTTAGGCACCTCAATAAATGACTTGACTTTCAAAAGTGCTGTGCTCTCACCAACACCCATTAAAAGTAATGGGAGATACTGGATGCTAATTTTTTAAAAAATCCAGTTGCTTATTTGGAAACCTAAATACAAGTTAGATGCCTAACTCTAGGCTCCTATTTTCTGAAAATCTTAACCTTTACATTGGGCTGTTTTTAAAAGAATACATGAAGGCTAGCAGCAAGTTGTCTCTTCGGTTATTTTCTGAATAAAACAACAGTAACAAATTAAAGTGGAATTATCAAAGGGTCAAAGATATAAATCAGAAACATCAGTTAGAAATTAGAAGTGGTAAGAATTACTGATGTTTTAATCATAACTTTGCTTTATCACCTTCTGCTCGGCACCTTTCTCTCAGGTCTGTGGACACATTGACTCATGTTTAACTAAAAACTATGGATTTGCTGTGAAACCTGCCATTCTCTGTTCCAGTTTAAGAATTGCATTCAAACACCGACTGCTTCCCACACTCTAACACTTATATAGACAAAGAACTTTAGTCTTGGGGCATAAATCTTTTTAATGAAGGAGGATATATCATTTGTACTTGACTTAATGTCATTAACATGATTCAGTGGATCCACCGATGCACATCTATTGAGCGGACTTTCTGTTTTGCCCACTCCCATATTTGCTCCGCACTCAACTGAGTCAGCAGCACTGTCTTCTGGGCACGCACCCCAATGGTGTGAGCACCCACTGTGGATGATTCTGCTGACGGGGAACATTCAGGTGTAACCTTCAACTAATGTTCCCACAGTAGCAGCACTCACGGCTGCCCATCCATGAAAGCTTTGACACATTTTCCAACCACCAATAGCTGGCGCAAAATGAAATAAATGTTGCAGTCTAGGAACACTGAATATTATATGCTTTAATTTTAGTCAGATATGCTCATATACATAGGACTGGCTGGCTCAGAGGATTTTATAATGGGAAATAAACGTAGAAAGGCAGTGGGGTATACAGTCCAGGGCAGTAGTGTCTGAAAGTTGTAACCATGTGAGGGTTACGTGAAAAGAGTTGTGATCTCAATCCAGCTCCCATTGGAAGAATGCCTTTGTCACAAAATCCAGGCTTGGCTATGCCCAGGTTTTTAGTCCAATTAGGGAATACTGTTAAGGTCCTGTCCACACTGACAAGATGGGCAAATATTGTAACTGGATCCCATGTCTGTTGTGATTGAGACTGATGAGGCCATTCGTTTATAGCAGGTGATAAATATTTTATAAGTGTGATTAATGCATGCAGCAACTTACAAGCATTTCATAATGTATAAACATGTTGTTATGAGTCCAATACTCATCGTGACCATGCTAACACACAGATGAAACCTTGCGGGGAAAACTGCCGCCAAATTTCTCCACAAGTATAGACCAGACCTGAGTCTTAGTCTCTATCCTAGTTCTCTCATCTTTAAAAATGGGGATGCCGACTAGATAGGAGTCTAAACCCAGACCCTGGATGTGAACAAATCCACAGACTCCAGGGGTGTTTGAAATTCAGTCCAAGCTTTGGATTCAAATTTTGCAAATGACTCCAATCTCTATCCCAGACACTGGATCCAAACAATTCTAAACTTTGGCATCCAAACCCACATTTACATCCTTTACCTCTCTCTCATAATAATAATTGTCTTTCTCTCAGCTGGTTTGTGAGCTAGCGTGGTCCGCTGCAAGGAGAACTGGGGTGCGAATCGGGAGGCTTGGATTTTAGTCCCTCATTCTGCCATTGATTCTGACTTTGTCTTTGACCTGTTAACACATATTAAAATTACAACTGCCTTGTTCACACTAGGGTTTTAACATATTAGCTAATATAAAGTTTTAAAAAGTACACACCCTTTTTTCCCTATTTAATCTTGGATGTTACTTCATCTCTGTATGACTCAGGTTCTGCCTCAGTAAAATGTAGCCAATAATATTTCTCTTTTGTAAAGTCTTTTGTGATCTACAGTCAAAAAACCCAATTCTAGGTAATACCGGTGTCCACAAAGTGCTCTGAAGGTGCAAAGCGCTATGTTTCCTCTGATAAAGGAGTAAAACCTTTATAAGAATGCACTATCCATGCCACCCAACCCTTTCTCTATATGTGCAGCTATTAAACCGGCTGCTGCTAAACAGATAAATCAGACAAAGGTTATTTTAAATTCTTTTGGTGGTTTGGTTTTTTTTAGGTTTAATTCCTTTTTATTGTTTGAAATGTTCAGCACTGCCCATCCTGGTGAGAGAGGGGCCAAATTCATTACTGATATATTGGCATTTGAGCTTTTTTAACTCCAGTCCAGTCCTTGTTTCTTTGATTCCCCTGTAATACTCCTGGGCTTTGACGTTTGCTTCAGTAACGTTATGTGCAGTGCAAAGTACACCAGCGGTGCCACCATTAATGCATCAAGTACCTAGATACCATGGTGCTAGGCGGATCGAAGTGTCTGTGTTTAGGAAAGATTTCTCCCGAAGGAGAGGAATGGAGCTCACCCTCCTTTGCTTTGTTTCTAGACGCTGATAATGCTCAGCTGCAAAGCTAGGTTAACAAGGCAGCAGTGCCTCTGTTTAAACAGCAGTCTGCCTGTACAAGGAGGAGAGGCTAGACAAGGTCGTTTTATTAAATGAAAGCTGAGTTTCTATAGAAAACACAAACAATACGTTTAGAGCAGTAAGATTGCAGCAAATGCTTGATTATATATTAGTCCAACATAAGTTATTGGACTCGCTGCAGGAGTAACAGGGTGAAATTCTATGGCCTGTGTTACACAGGTCAGACTAGATGATCTAATGGTTCCTTCTGGCTTTAAAAATCTGTGATTATTCCAAGATCATTCGATGGAACTATGTTTGCAGCTGGACAATACATCCACTAACCTCCCCTTCCTTCTCTGCCTCAGGTTTTTCAGGCTTTCTTCTTTTCCCAGGAATCATCTGGAGTGATCAGATGTAAAGAGGTTCATAGTAGTGGTGAATGAAGTGTAGAGTACAATCCTGCACTGACTGGCCAAAGGGAGGGTCTAGCTCAGGGGTCGGGAACCTATGGCTCGCGAGCCAGATGTGGCTCTTTTCATGGCTGCATCTGGCTCGCAGACAAATCTTTAATAAAAAAAATAATAACGTTAAAAATATAAAACATTCTCATCTACAGTGATCCCTCACTTATCGCGGGTATTAGGTTCCTAGACCCCCGCGATAGGTGAAAATCGGGGAAGTAGGAACTGCTCTCTGCAGTGTAATTGACTCTGCCTTGTCAATTTCACTGTGGAGCAGGGCACACTCTGGGCAGTGAAACTGACTCTGCCTTGTCAATTTCACTGCTGAGCTGGAGCAGGACACACTCTCCAGTGAAATTGACGCCTTGTTAATTTCACTGCGGAGGAGGACACACTCACACTCATATGTTTAGTTTTAAACATATTGTATGGCTCTCACGGAATTACATTTTAAAATATGTGGCGTTCATGGCTCTCTCAGCCAAAAAGGTTCCCGACCCCTGGTCTAGCTGGATTTTTTCCAATGCAGGCAGATCCCTATTGTGGAGTGGGAATGCATGGCAGGCAAGATGGCAGCATAGGGTTTATAGTTAACTTCCACTTTGTGCTGTCTGGTTGATTGTGTTCAACAGCTGATGCTTATTTTCTGCCCTTTGTGCAATATTCTTACTGTGTCTGTTGCAAAGCATGGTGGGACAGGGTGGATGAAGCGTATGTGGGGCTGCAGCCATAAAGAACGTTGCCACCACCAAAAGAACAAAAAAATAAAAATCTTCAGCTCTGAGTACTTGCCCATGTGTGCCGTGCATGTAGGCTGAGGCCCTGTCTGCAGTCTAAATGTAACCATCAGAGGGCCTGGTTATAGCATGATTGTCCACATCCCAGCTATAAGGTGTACTGTAGTATTCTTCATTAGGACATCATAACCAGGTTAATGCCTTGGGCTTCTATATCATAAAAGTCCCCTTTCTTGGTTATAACTATCATGTAGACAGGATCCGAGCTGGAGCCATGACACAATCTGAAGTATCTGGGAGTTCAGATTCCCAGGGTCCATGGCACTTGGGGGGGAAGGAGGGAGGGGGGATGGTCTTGTGACTAAAGTGGTCTTGGGATCCAGGACTCCTGTGTTCTATTCATGGTACTTCTACTCTCTCAGAAGAGGTGGGAGGCAGACTAGTTGAATGTCTCTGGGTAAAGATAAAAGGGGTAACAAATAGAGATGGTGTCATGGTAGGGGGTCTACTACAGACCACCAAATCAGAAGAGGAGGTGGATGAGGCATTTCTAGATCATACAACAAAAATATCCAAAACGCAAGAGTTGGTGGCAATGGGGTACTTAAACTATGCAGACATCTGTTGGAAAAATAATATGGCAAAACACAATTTTCAGTAGGTTCCCGGAATGTACTGGAGACAAATTTTTGTCTCTTAGTGGAGGAAGTAACCAGGGGGACAGCTATTTTAAACTCGATTCTGACCAATGGGGAGGAAATGGTAGCAAATCTGAAGGTGAAAGGCAAATTGGGTGAAGAGATAATGAAATGATAGATTTCATGAGTCTAAGAAAAGGAAGGTGTGAGAGCAGCAGAATAAGGATAGTAAACTTTACAGAAGCAGACTTTAACAGACTTAGGAAATGGTATGTCCAATGGGAAGAAAAACTAAGGGAAAAAGGCATTCCAGAGAGCTGGCAGTTTCTGAAGGAGATAATATTAAACGCCAACATCAAACTACCTTAATGTGACAGACAGATAGGAAGAATAGTGAGAGGCCAATATGGCTTATCAGGCACTCTTCATGACCTGAAAATCAAAAGGGAGTCCTACAAAAAGTGGAAATGTGGAAAAATTGCTAAGGAGGAGTACAAAAGAATGACACAAGCGTGTAGGGACAAAATCAGAAAGGCTAAGGCACCTACCGAGGGATATAAAAGGCAATATGAAGATGTTCTTTAAATGCATAAGGAGCAAGAGAAAGATGAAAGAGAGTGTGCAGGTCCTCTATTTAGCCGGGAAGATGAGCTAATAACTGACATCAAGAAGGCTGGGATGTTTAATGCTTATTTTGCTTTAGTCTTCACTAAAAGGTTAATGGTGACCATACACTCAACACAATTAATATTAACAAGAGCAAAGGAACACAAGCCAAAATAGAGAAAAAACAGGTTAAAGAATCTTTAGATAAGTTAGATGTATTCAAGTCCTCGGGGCCTGATAAAAATGTATTCTAAGGTTCCTAAGGAACTAGCTGAAGTAATCTTGGAACCAATTATCTTTCATAACTTACAAAGAATGTGTAAATTCACCAAGAACTGGAGAAGGGCAAATATAGTACCTATTTTTAAAAAAGGGAACAAAGAGGATGTGGGGACGTATAGAGCACTCAACCTAACTTCAATATCGGGAAACATACTGGAACAAATTATTAATCAATCAGTTTGAAAGTACCTGGAAAATAGTAGGGTTATAAAGAATAGCCAGCATGGATTTGCCAGAACAAATTATGCCAAATCAGTCTAATTTCCTTCTTTGACAGAGTTAGTGGCCTACTGGGTAGGGGGGAATCAGAAGGCATGATATATATTGATTTTTTTAGTAAGGCTTGTGAGACTGTCACATGGGACTGCATCAAAAGCAAACTAGGGAAATGTGGTCTAAATGAAATTACTATAAGGTGGTACAAAACTGGTTGAAAGATCATACTCAAAGAGTAGTTGTCAATGGTTCGCTGTCAAACTGAGATTGTGTATCTAGTAGGGTCGCACAAGGGTCATTCCTGGGTGTGATGCTAGTCAATATTTTTCATTAATGACTTGGATAATGAAATGGAGAGTGCTTATAAAATCTGCAGATGATACCAAGCTGGGAGAGGTTGCAGGCACTTTGGAGGATGGGAGTAGAATTAAAAATGGCCTTGACAAATTGGCAAATTGTTGTGAAATCAAGATGATGAAATTAAATGAAGTACAAAGAACTATACTTAGGAAGAAAAAATCAAATGCACAACTCTAAAATGGGAAATAACTGGCTAGGTAGTCGTGCTTCTGAAAAGGACCTAGAGTTATAATGGATCACAAATTGAATACAAGTCAACAATGTAATGCAGTTGTGAAAAAGGCTAATATTCTGGGGGTGTATTAACAGGAGTGCTGTATGTCAGAGATGGGAAATAATTGTCCCACTCTACTTGGCACTGGTGAGGCCTCCCCGGAGTACTGTGTCCAGTTCTGGGCACCATACTTTAGGAGAGATGTGGATAAATTGAAGAGTCCAGAGAAGGGCAACAAAAATCATAAAAGGGTTTAGAAAACCTGACCTCTGAATAAAGGTTAAAATAACTGGGCATGTTAAAAGAAGACTGAGGGGGGACCTGATAACAATCGACAAATATGTTAAAGACTGTTATAAAGAGGACGGAGATCAATTGTTCTCAAAGTCCACTGAAGATGGGAAAAGTAGTAATGGACTATAATCTGCAGCAAGAGAGATTTTAGGTTAGATATTAGGAAAACTTTCTCATTATAAGGTAGTTAAGCTCTAGAATAGGCTTCCAAGGGAGGTTGTGGAATCCGCATCAGTGGAGATTTTTAAGAACAGGTTGGACAAACTCCTCTCTGGGATGGTGTAGGTTTACTTTATCCTGCCTCAGCACAGGGGCCTGGACTTGATGACCTCTTGAGATCCCTTCCAGACTTACATTCTATGATTTTGCTGCATGACCCTACTCAAGTCATGCCCTCTTTCTGGGACTCAGTTTCTCCCACTGGTAAACTGGAGGTAATCCCTCCCTACCTTATAGGAGTGGGGTTGGGAGTCTGAATTAATTAACATTATGTTCATTGGTAACCTTGGATGGAAGGCACTAAAGATGGACAAAACTGTTTGTTTATTCACCTTTCATCTTCTTCCTGGGTCCTGTCATAACCATATTCAGCCAGTTGCATCCAGTCAGCTGTGTGTAGCTCTGGCTGACATTACTCACAACTGCACTCCTGTTTTCAGGCATCTTCTGCCTCCCAAGAATCATGTGGTAATTCTCACCTAGTAGACACAGCCATGAATTGACCTGGGAGTCAGGAATGGTGGGTTCTAGTCCCATTTCTCCTACCATCTCACTGTGTGCCTCATTTCCCATATCAGTTCAAAGGGGACGTTACCTTTTATCCCCCTTTTAAAAGCACTTTGAAATGTCTAAATATATGGTGAAGAACAGATTTGGGTGGCTGTCTGGTGTCACTACCATCTCTGTCAGTAGCAGGAACTGAAACAAGCATTGGCAGATGCTTGGAACCTGATCTGTGCGTGATAAGCAAAAAACTGAACCTAACCATCACTTTCCAGGGCTCTAGACTTTTTCAGTCAGAAGTAGTCAGAGGCTTGCTGCCCTTACGTGGTGCAAAACTCCCACTAGAAATACATTTATTCTAAGTCATCCAGTGGACCTGGGCTGGAACTGGAGGGAGAAGCTCATTTAAATAGCTAGAATGGAGTAAAAAAAGAGGGACACCTGCCAAACATGCCTTTTCCAGGAGACTAACTTTAAAGCTCGTTGAGAAAACCACTTGGAAATGGTTAACTTCAATTTATATAGGGAATATGGCCAGCTATTTGACGCAGGAATGCAGCATTCAAAACCACCCAAGTGGTCGAACATTTATCAGATCTTAAGTCTTCCTTCCTCCAAAAAAAAAAAAAAAGCATCTTAATTTCTCAGTATTTTCTCACAAAAAGAGCTGAGGAAAGTTCTGCTACAAAAGTGTTAATTGGATTTTATTGAGCTCCCACACTATGGAGCACACCTGGCTGATACCAAAAGAATCCCATCTGTGCCACATGGTGGCATGTACATGCCACAGTCTTTAGTAGCCATCTAATGTTACATTGGTCAGTGTGCATTATTTATTGTTGCTTTTAACACTGGGACAAGTGCTCAAATACCAGGGTAATAGGTGTGGTATGGAAGCCTCGATTGGTACCGCACCCATCAGATAAGGTATCCCAGCTATGTGCTTATTGTGGTTCCCAAAATGGAGATGGTAACATTCTGGATTAGGGCTGGTGCTTGTAAAAGTGGGAAACATTGTATTGCGTGCTTGAGTCAGTCAGTAGCAGTGTGGCACTGCCAGGAGAAGCAAAGGTGAAAGCTGTAGTGTAGACAAGGTGTAAGGGTTTTTAACAACCTCCTCTGATTGCGTGATGATTAAAAATGCCTGAGCTCGGCCTACACTCCTATCAGCAGTGGAGCTGCACCGATGAAGACTCTTGAGTCAAAGTGTAGATTCAGCCAGTGACTTGTAGATGACTTTATTGCATGCATGGAGAAGTATTGCATTGCATTGCATGAATGGAAAAGTCAAAGTGGTTACAGCAGGAGAGTCTAATGTGCTCTGCCAATGACTTGCTAGGTAGCTGTGGGGAAAGTCATTTCATTGCTCAGTGCCTTAGTTTACCATCTGCAAAACTAGCATTCTAATAATGATTAGCCAGGGATATTTTGAAGTTGTTTGTTTGTGAAGTGCTTTTGAGCTTCAGCTAGCGGTACCTTTGTAAGGGCAAAGTAATAGTATCTGATTACAGATAACAGCTGCTTTCCCTAAAGGGATTTAGAAAAAAGTAAGGAATCTCTCAAATCCCCCTGTACGCAATTGAGCAAGCCCTCAATTATGACTGCCCAGGCTCTGCTTCAACATGCAAGCAGAACTGTTTTGCACTTGGTAGTTCGCCCCCAGCCTCCCTCCGGAAAATAAAATACCATGCAAAATGTTAATTTAGTTCAATCCTAGGGCCTTCCTGGGCCACACACTATACCCTGTATTGCATAAATGCCAGGAGCCAGGTTTCAAATGGAAAACGTAATGCAAGAGTAGAATTTGCCTAGCAAAATGGAACTCTGGCTGAAGCCTCCAGGTTCTACTGCGATATAAATGATGTTTAAATGACTGCAAGGCACGTCTCATGTAAATGACAGCTGCAGGTAAATATCATTTGCTTGGTTTCTCTGCCTGCATCCTCATTAAACTCATGGCTGAGGGGTTTATTAATAGGATCCTTCTGCTGCCAGATTATTGGTTCTTATTCTGCTGTGGTTGGGAGTGCCTGAAAGTCATCAGCCCATGGTCCTGTGAAATGAAGTTGTCTCAGTCCAATTCATAGTAGGCAGGTGTCCATAAAATGAAAAGCCCACCACCACGAATCAGCTCTAATCAGTTCTGTTGCTGTCTCAACAGAGAGGTCAGGGAGGACTGAATGGACCATGGACACTATGAAGCACCTAAAGATACAGATAGATTCCAAGTGGAATTAGGTGCCTAAGCAGCTTCATTGCTTTTGAAAATCCCCACCAGGCACTAAGATGTATCTCCAGGCACCTCAGTATCTTTGAAAATCTGGCCCTATTTGCTCATCCTGTACCAGTAGCTCCTTCAGAACAGAAATGAGGCTACTTGGCAGCGGTGCTGTGTGCGGAGAAACTACCACTGCCTGGGCCATAGTGGGGAGAGAACTTCACCCCTCAGGCTTTCAACTCCGCACCTTTCGTCAACACCAAATCTACTTCAGTCAAAGCTACTCCCCTAATGCAAGCAAGGGTGCAACTGCAGCTTGAGCAGACGGACCTGAGCTAGCTTTCATCTAGTTAGCTCAGGTCCTAGAGCAGTGACGCTGCAGCAATGCACACTTCAACACAGGCTGCACAAGCCCACCTAGAGCCCTGGGTAATTACTTACAGGCCTAGCCTGAGTGGAAGTGCTCTACTGCCAGTACCCGAGCTAGCTTTAAGTTTGCTAGCTCAGGTGTTTCTACATGAGCTGCGATCATACCCCGTGACCGCAGTCTAGACATGCCCAGAGGCAGAGAATCCTCCTTGTGGCAGGGTGAGCTGTTGTCAGACGTGCTGTGCTATGGGAATTAGATGATGCAGTCTTGAGAGGCAGGTAGCCCAGTCAGATCTTACTGTCTCTGCCCCCCCCAACCCCTCTCCCCAGGGATGTTAAGCACCTACTCAACAACTCAGATAATTAAAGAACGGCATGGGAATCAGGCTAACAAGACAAACAGAGTCAAAGCCAGCCTTCTGTTGTGCAGCATTCTCAGAGTTCACAAGGTAAGAACTGGAAGCTCTTCTTACCAGGAATAGAACTGAAAATGGAGGGGTTTGGGGTTTTTTGTTTGTTTGTTTGTTTGTTTTAACTATAACTGGCATTCTTTTTAATCTCCGGTTGCTGGCATCTGGCCCACTGGGAGAAAAAACCTGTGGAAAGGTTTGTAAATCACTTTGCCATCCTGCTGAGCTACGGACTGAACAATTCTAACAAGAGGTTTAGAGATAAGTTGTGCCCTGATTTCCTCCTCCCATCCCCAGTCCCTGTGTGGGCTGCTTGGATAAGTCAGTTACTGGTGGCTACAAACAGGAACCCTTTTTTCCCCATTGTTTTTTACACCTGTTAGATCAGGTTTCAAAATAGTTCCAGAGGTTTATTAGTTCCATTTTTGTTCCCAAACATAAGTGGTTTTAGTGCAGGTGAAAGAAGTCAGATTGATGGTCCTTGGAGACTGGAGCCCTCTATACATAACAGAGTAGGCTGCAGCCTGGCCACCTTCCGCTACATGTTCTGCTGCTGGTGTGTTTCACCACTAAACACCTTTAGGAGTGAGCAGGGGTTTAGTCTCCATGTGCCAGCCAGTCCTTGATTTTGCTGCTGGGACAGCTAACACAGAGGCTTATTGATGTCTGCAGTGGTTTTTGTGCAGTGGATTTTTATCCTGTGGGAACAGAACTGAGATCCCCCAAACTCATGCCTCATAGACTTCAGATGGTACGGTCTCTACCAAATCTGGAATGGAATTTGAACCAATGCACTAGAAGTGAAAGGCTCTTTCATCACCTCCTTTGCCACTACTTATATAGTTTACATGGTGGTTGCTTATCAATCAGTAAGTTGGCTGCCATTCTCACAGATGCTCCAGAATGCCAGCTGTAAGGAAACACATTGTATTTTTGGCTAGCTTTGTATTTTATTCCCTGGGAAACATGCTTCTTCCCTGAGGGATGTTCACTTTCTGATGGGCCAATCAAAATAGACTGGGTTTCCTATATTTTATCCAACTGTTATTTTCAGCGTGGAGGCAAAAATCCCATTTTCCTGCATTGTCAAAAAAAAAGGGTCTGGAGAAATGACTTATTTACTACATCGTAGTTTCTATTGCATCGATCAGAATGTTGTTCACAGACTGTCGGGTTTTTGTAACTAATGGTTGTGTTTAGCCAAAGGAACAATACCCGGTCCCAACGTATCCTGCTTATTTAACATCCAACAGTGGATCTTTCTCCTGTTACATGCAACCCTATGCATTTCCAACATCCTGCCTGCGCATCCACCCCACAATACACTCATCTTCCAAAGTTGTGAGAATCCTGCACTCAGTTGTTCAGGCTTCAGTTTCAATTCAGCACAGAACAGTTCTTCCCAGCTGAGACAATATGCCTGACTCTGCTGAGACTGGCGTGAACTGGGAATAACTCCAGTGAAGTCAGTGGTATTATGTACATGTAAAACTGGCATAAGCAAGAGGAGAACTGGGTTCATTGATGGTTTTTTGCTGATGTAATTACTGCATACCACACCTCCCTGCTTCAATGCCTGGAGCTTGGATAGGCACTTTTATTAAATCTACATAAATAAAAACTCCATGCTCAGAGGACCAAATATGTACATCTGAGGGCTTGATTCTCAGATACACCATTCCTATGCTTGGGACAGGAATGGGGAGCAAAGATTGTTTTTAAGCCACTTTTGCACCCACTATATTCTGCGACCTATACCCTGCCTGTACCCTGGTGTAATTTAGAGCAGTTTCTGTCCTGCTCTAAAATGCTCTGCTTCTCATGGACCCTTATGGGTCCTGGAGACAGTCAGGGAACAGTCACAGCGCAGCATGCTCCAGACTTGCTTCCTACTCTCAGGGCTGATGTAGAGCCCATAGGCCAGCTTTACACTGACTGGGGTGCCAGGGACATTCTCAGAGGCCATTTCTAGACCCTCTGAGGCTACTTTATGCTGCCACAGTGGTGTAAAACGCTTCAGTGTCACTGAGACTCAGGCCCCCCTGCGTCTCCCTACTTTTTCCTGATAGACAGAATGCAGAACGTATGACTTGGGTCTTTTCCTTTGTGGTGGCTCTGATTGCCTCCTTTGTTTCTCTCACACACCTGCTCTCTTTCTCACACCACACCTGTGGTGTGGGCATGGTGCCAGGCTACAGAGCAGCTGCCCCTTTCGACTCTGGGCCTGCCAGACATATGAGACCCAGCTCCGCCTCTTTGTAGCAGCAGCTCATGAATGGTAACTACTTCTAAATAGTGCTTGTTCTAGCAGTCAGTGAGGTTCCATCCTAGCCCACTCCTCCCTCTGTCCTTAAAGTGTAATGGAAGAAGAGTTCGCTAAGCTCAAAGTTGGTCCAATAAAAGATTTAAAGGTTTTATTGGAAGCTAATGTTTCAAAGGAACAATACAGAGTTTACAACACAAGAGCAAGAGGCATCTAGGCGGGGGTACGGGCTATCGGTGGGTACAGAGTCATTGGGGGTCAGGGAGCAGAACGAGATCATAGCCCGAGGTGTCCTGCATGGGGTGAAAAGTGGGGGTTTACAGTGCAGGAGACATAACGGTGATGGGGGAAACATTATGCATTACAACGATCGCATGGGGTGCGGAAGAGGGCAGCTCATAAGTTCGTGACAACGTGGCGTCCCTCATGGGGTCTGTGGGGTGGCGGGAGCATGTTAAGCATTCACAGAGTTCTACGTTGCGGCGCTCACTCTTCACGGTACTGCTTGTGGCTGGTGATGTGCTCCACGTAGATGTCCCGGGACCACCGGACGCAGTCTGACCCACTTAGCCTCAGTGCAAGTTACTGTAACACTTGCATTTTTGTGGATGGGAGTTAGCCGGGTGGCAAAACTATCCCCATTTCCTCCAGCAGCAAAGTCCACACTGCTCCCGAACAATCTCTGCTCCCTCACTGAGAGCAAGGCACTTTCCCTGCCCAAAAAGCAGAACAATCATATCTTTGAGCAAAACTCTGCTTCTCTCCACTCCCACCTCCCACTTCAAGACAACGTGTACCATCTCCTCAAGAGAGAACGGTCTTGAATCCCTTCTCTCCCCCTGCAAGAAGATGCCTCACCTCAGCCCTCTGCTTTCCCCCCCATTCACATAAGAAACCAGTTCTCATGAAACTGAGAGTAAATCCTAACAAAATCCCATCCTACTAATCATTCTTCCCTAAGTAGTGGGGCCAGTGTTTCCAAAACTCCTTCCTCTTGCAGCTAACCTTGTAGACGCGGGGATCTTTGCACGTTTTGTCCTCAGCATTTTCAAAGGTTGTAGTAGGCTCTTATCTCTTTTGAAAATCAGATCATATAGTTGGGTGCTCAGAGACTGTCTGGGCAAAAGCTGAGTGGCTAGGAGACCAGTGAATTTGTACCTAAGTTGGGCCACCATTCTGCAAACACATAAGCCGCTGCTTAATGTTTAAGCAACAGAGCCACTAATTCCAATGGAGGCATTCATGGCTATAAACTTAAGCATGTGCCTAAGTGTTCGGGCTCCTGGAGTGGAAATTGGGTGTGACCTTTTGAATTTATGCAGTGTTGGTCCCAGGATATTAGAGAGAAAAAGTGAATGAGGTATTCTCTTTTATTGGACCAACTTCTGTTGGTGAGACAAGCTTTTGAGCCACAGTTCTTCAGGTCTGCTTGTGTCTCACCAACAGAAGTTGGTCCAATAAAAGATACCTCACCCACCTTGCTTTTTGAAATATATTCTGGATAGTTTTGTTTCCCTCTGGTTCAATGTTTAGGCTATGCAGTTATGGTTTCTACAGCCCTGCTTGATGCTGCTAGAAAATATCCCTGTTCGTTTGTGTAATAATAAGGCCTTGCTCTTGTATAGCATTTTTCATCAGCAGATTTCCAAGTGCTTTACAGCTAGGGAAACTGAGGCATGGGGCAGTGAAGTGACTTGTCCAAGGTCACCCAGCAGGCCAGTGACTTGATCTGGGAATGGAACTCAGGTCCCCTGAATCCTAGTCCAGTGCTCTAACCAGTAGGCCAGATATATACAGGGATGCTGTAATTATACTGGACAACACATTTTTTTGAAAGTGTTGCTTCCTCAGAAATTTTTTTGATTATGCTAGACTGCTTGAAGCTGAACACAAATATAATTTCAGACTACATGTATCATGTAGGAATTTGGAGAAACAAGAAATTGACTTTTATTGAATGTATTGTGTTTAATCGCATAACGGTGCTGACTCTTTGCAGTAGTTCAACTGAGCTAAAATGTTTTGTTGATGATTTTCATTTGTACTCAGT
Source organism: Mesoclemmys tuberculata (assembly GCA_007922155.1). Classification (NCBI taxonomy): domain Eukaryota; kingdom Metazoa; phylum Chordata; order Testudines; family Chelidae; genus Mesoclemmys; species Mesoclemmys tuberculata. Next base: position 105,880 of record ML675651.1, read on the forward strand.
GTCTGAGGCTTCTCGTTTAAGTGTCCAACAATAATCGGCCAGCATTGATGGATTCCAGTTGCCTTGATACCGTTTTTCCATGATCGCAGTGTCCTTGTGAAAGCTTTCACCATGCTTGTCACTGACTGCACCAAGATTTGCAGGGAGGAGGTCTAAATGCGAATGCAGAAAATGAATCTTTAGTGACATGTTGCACTTCATGGTTTTGTGTGCTTGAAGCATGTTGTCAACCACCTGCACGTAGTTTGGTGCTCTGTAGTTGCCAAGAAACGTATCGCGGCTGTTGCGACATTGGCGAGACATTTTGCTATCACAAATCTTCCTGAAAATACAATTGCTTTATTATTGTGAGTACACACAATATGCTATGCGCATAGAGCATGCGCATCAACATGAGTGCAAACTGATATAAATGGAATGCATTGAACAGTGTGTGCGAAATGCTTTTATAGCCTTTCTAAAACCTGTCCTGCCAGCATCCGCCCTGCCTAAGCCTTAGCATTCCCACTGCATATTGTGTGGCCTGCACTAGGTGCAGTGTCGCTGCATGCTTGGACACAAGATAGAAAACTTTTCAGCTTACATTGTGGGCAACATTTTAATAGACTTAAATTATGAATTGAAATAACAAAGATAGGCGATTTCAAAAAAACAGTATGTGATAGGGAAATTTCATGGTGATTTTTGTAATCAGCAGCCCAAAATCCATAAGATACATCCAAAAGTATTCAGGAGCAAAATCTTTGTTGTCCAGTGTTACCCAAACCCAAGCATTAAAAACATAGGAAATGTAGAGTTAAGGTTATTTAAAAGAAATACAATCATATTAAGGTATGGAAATACACACAGAAAGTACCCAAATGACCTTAACTCTGCCCCACAGTGACACCATGCGATCACCCATATGTTTATGATTAAGGTCTGTTAATGGTCTCTTAATAAGGTTAAATTGGTTTTCAATGATGTTTAATTTTGTTTCATACTGCTCTCCCTCCCACCTAGCATCCCTAGAGGGCAGAGTTAAAGTTGGTTGGAGCAGGGATGGGTGTTAAGTTAGTGAGACAACACAACATGAAGCACAGAACAGTGGCTTGAGACTCTGGAGACCTGCATCCTGTTTCTGGCCCTGCTATTGGGCGAGTTGCTTCACCTTTTTTCGCCTGTTTCCCCATCTGTGAAATGGCAGCAATGATACTGACCTTCTTTGTAAAGCATTTTGAGGCCTAAGGATTTGTATAGCTTTGTAAAGCATTTTGAGGTCTGAAAAGCTCTTATATAGAGCTGGGTGGTGGTGGTAGCTGTCCTACACTTGAGTGAGTTCCCAGACTGATGGGCCAGAATTGGATGCTAGGTTTTGGTGGGTGGCCTGGCAAGATTGAGTCCCGGGCCTGTTACCCAAGGAAGATAGGCAGTGGTAGGTGGCAGGAGTGTTTAGGTGTTCAGTGGGCTGGGGAAGGCTATGGGGCGAGCCAGTGGTGATTGCTGAGCATGGATGCACAGGGTGATTGGCCCCGCATTAGGGTATATGTAGGGGGACCACATTTCTCAAAGGGAAAATGGGACACCAAGCGGGGATCTCCTGCGCCTTCTCCACTCTCCCGAGCCGCCTCCTCGCCAGGCTGGCTGTTGCTACCTGGCATCATTGCTTTCCCGAGCCCTGGCATGCAGGGCTGGCATTGCCGCTTGACCCCTCCCATGAACTTTCCTCCGTGCCCCACTTTTTTGGGGCCAAACTGGACATTTGTCCCCTTTGCTCTTGCCAACTTAGCAAGAGCAAACGGGACAAATGCCCAGTTTTGCCAAAAAAAAAAAGTCAGGATGTCTGGGACAGAGCTTAAAAAGCAGACTGTCCCAGCCAAAACAGGACCTCTGGTCCCCCTAGCTATGGTGCAGAGATGGCTGGCCCCCTGCCTGCTCCAAAGTGGTGTCATTCCGTACGGTATTGATCCTGTCTCAGCTCACAGGGACTCAGCAAGCTGAGAGATAGCTTTGGAAAACCAAAACCAAAAAAAAAAAAAAATCCAATTAGAGTCAACTGTGGGCAGCTCATCCTTCTCTGGCTGCCTTAGTTTGACCATGTGCTCTCCAGTGTCCTTGAGGGGGGAGGAGGAAGAACATAGTGCATCTGTTCTGGAAGGTCAAACCGGAGGAAGTGCTCTGGCCTGCTCCCTGCAGCTTGCCCCCTAAGCCTCAAGTGGCCTTTTTTAACCTGTCCCTTCTTGCTGCATCCCCTCCCCCAGTCTCTTCCTGATCACTGCCACCCACTGGGCTGCTCAGGTCTGTTCATTGCAGACACTCTACTCTCCCCTCCCCCAACACACTACTTGCCCCCCTGCTGCGGACATGGGGGATAGCATGGCAACTTTCTCTCCCCCACCCTTTATGGGGGCAGGTGCTGCTTTCTCTTCCCCTCCTACCAGGTGTTCCCAGAGCAAACACCGCAGAGGGCAAGCCTGGGAGGGGCATGTTGTTTGCATCAAATATTCAATAGCTCTGTTTACCCTTGGGTGATCTGGCGTGCAGGGTGATTTACAACAGAAGGTAGGACCGACAGATGGAGAAGGAGGCACAGAGAAGGAAGGGTGGCCACTGTATCCGTGCTCCCCTGTGCTCTCCGCTCAGCCACAGGGCCGCTGCAGAAGGAAGGGCACATACAAAGGAGGCTGCAAAGCCCAGAGGAAATTATTTTAAAGCGTGAGGCATTTTCATCCTGCTGGCCGCAGATCACAGCTTTGGTCGGCTATTTCCTCAACCCGGACCCACCCCCCGCCTCGCATGAGTCACTGCGTAGATGCCGCACGGCCAGGCACTAACACCTAAGCCCAGGAGTCCTTGGCGTAGCCGAGCCGGGAGCGGGTCCCCTTCCCTCCAGCTGAGCGGGCCCGTGTCCTGCTTCTGCATTGCCATGGGAACGGGGATTCCCAGGCCAGGGGCGCTGCGGCTCTGCTCGGACGCGGATGCAGGGAAGGCGCTTGGCCGCGGGTTGGCCGGGCGGGCAGCTGCGGGCAGCCTGGCGCTGGGAGCCTGCTGGGGCCCCGGCGCAGGGCGGCCGGACCACGGCGGTGCAATTAGCCGCTGCCCAGCTCCAAGATGATGGCGCCGGGGGAGACACGCCCCGCGGGTGCACAGGCTACAGCGCCGGCGGGGCGACTAGCGGGACGCGCCCTTGCCCCGTTACCCCTCGCCCAGCCCTTCGGGTGCCAGCTCAGGTGTGCGGCTGCAGCCAGCCTCGCCGCGCCGCCCGCCCGCGCGCCCGCCTTCTTGAGCGGCCCTGCCCTGCGCCGAGCCCCCCCTTCGTGCCTTCAGCGCTGCAGCCCGGGCCCTGCCTGGCGCTGTCCCTCCCCGCCGCGCTCAGCCGTGCCGCCGCTCCGCGCCTGGAGAAGCCCCGGCCGCTGCAGGGGCGGCCCCGTCTGGCTCGCGGCGCCGCACAGGTGCCCGGCGCTGGAGGCTCCCGGCCCCGCCTTGCAGCAGCGCCCCCCCGCCACCTGCTCGATGCCCCCCTCCCCATTGCAAGCCCCGCCCCTTTCCCAGGCCAGCCCCGCCCTCCCCAGCCCCGAGCGCGCGTTCATTGGCTGCCGGCGTTCGGTGGGCGGGGCCGGCCCCGGGAGCCGGGCGATATTAGCCCGCCGCGGTGCCGGCTCGCGGGCGGCCGGAGCGCGTGTGTCCCTGGCTCGGTCGGCGCGGCGCTGCCCTGCTCGTGAGCGAGCGGCCCCTGCTGCGCTGGGCGCGGGAGCCCGTGTCTGCCCCTCCCCCCGGCCAGGCCGCGCAGCCCCCGCGCAGGGCGGGAAGGTCCGCGCGCCACCCCCCCGCCTGCAGCCGGCCGCGCTCCGCTGAGCGGCCGAGGACTTGCCCGTGCCGCCGGCGCTGCGCCCAGGCGGGCCCGCTGCCGCCGCCATGGCTCGCGGGAAGGCGAAGGAGGGCGATGGCAACTGGAAGAAATTCATCTGGAACTCGGAGAAGAAGGAGTTCCTGGGCCGCAGCGGCGGCAGCTGGTGTAAGTGCCCGGCCGGCGCGGCGCGGGCTGGGTGCAAGGGGCTCCCTGCCAGCGGCCCGCGGTTACCGCGCTAGAGGGGCCGGGGGACGCGGGGAGCCGGTGCCCGTGTTCGCTGCGGGCGGCTCCCGCGGGTTCGGCGGCGCGCGCCAGTGCCCGGGGCTCTGCGTGCGGGGCGCGGCTGGGACCCCCTCGCTGTACTGCGCCGCGGGCGCTTCTCGGGGGTTCCCTGCTGTGGGCTGGGTGGGGGCGGCTGCCTTCCTCCCCGCGGGAGGGGACGCGGGCGCTCGGGGGGAGCAGTTGCTGGTCCTCGCGGGAGGAAAGGACCGGGCTGCCTGGCGTGTGGGGGGGGGCTCGCCTCGCCTTTGGCCTTGCCCGTGGCCGCTGTGCAGCCTGTGGCCGGGTGTGTCAGCGATGCTGACAATGGGAAAGGCTGCGCCCTTCCCGCCGGAGAGAGCTGCTTTGGTGTCTCCCCTCCCCGAAAGGTCACGCTGAAGGGCGCTCCTGTAGTTGGTCTGAGTCGTGACTGCGGTAAGGGGTGGGCGGTTGTGTGGGGGCGAAGAGCCCTACACACGCCTCTCGCTGGTTCCCACCCTCCTCTGCATCAGACCCTTTGTAGCGGAGCCAATGCGGCTGGCACGGTGTCTTTGAAAGAGGGCAAATTGTGGGGCGAGGCGAGGGGGACGCAGGAAAGCGGCTCTGTTTAAAGGCGGTACACTGATCGTCTCCGAGATCGGGAGTAGGGGCTTTAGTGTTACAAAGAGAGACGCCCTAGGATCGAGCAAGCTCGGCGTGGCTGTTTGGCTGTAGAAGCAAAGGGTTAATAATGCATCAGAGCTCAAGGTTAGTCAAGGTGACACCTCCAAGCAGGAGCTAATGGGTGGCCCTGGGATCTCTGGGCAAGGCCACCCAGGAATAGGACATTGAGGTTTGGTTTTCTTGGATGTGCTGATGATCCTCTTAGGTTTTATTTATTTTCCCTCCCCGTCTCCATTTGGAGGAATAACCTGCGTAAGCTCAGGGGGAGAGAGAGGAAAGGGCTGGGTGGGGAGGAAGCAGGGGGGAGACTAAGGAATGAGCAAGTCCTTGAAGCCAGTTTCCTAGCAACTAAATGTAACTTGAGTGAGACCATGAGGGACACAATGGCTCAAATTTATTTCCACCTACTTCCCTTCCCCCTGATGTGGTTCTCCCCCCTCCTCCTAGGTCAGCTGCAAGAGGAATCACACCTAGGTACATCACAACCTGCATTGCACTAACCAGAGAGATACAGGGGGCACTGTGAAGCTTTAGGGCATCACTTCCCAATTTTTCCTCTCTCCATCTTTTTGGCTCATACCTGTCCCTCAGTTCTCTATACAACAGGATCTGCTTGCTTTTTGGATTCTAATAGTCTGCAAGCTCCAGTTCATTTTGAGTTGACCCAAGACGAAAGCTGCTCCAGCTCTGTAAAACAAAGCAAACATGAAATACCCTATCTCAAGTTATATGTGACTGTGTGTCTCCGGCTCCAGACCCTAGTCTTGACCTAGCATGTGGGTGTGTTTCTCCCCCACCTCTGTAGTGAAAGTTACAAAAAGATATTGTTAAAATGTTTCAGTCCACTGATTTTTTTTTTTCCCTTTAAACAACCAAGCATCCGGGGATGGTAGTGATCACATGCCTCTTTTGTCTTAAACATGGAATGTATCTCAGAACTGAAGCGCTGTGCCTGGTTGTCCTTGGAGAGGGCATTTTGCCCTTGGGCTCATTTTTACCTAGCTGGGTTTTCACCAGCAAACCTGGAATCTGTTTCTGATTTGTGAAATTGTAGAACTGGAAAGACACTCTATCCATCCTTTCTTTCCATTCTTCCTTTTTTGGCGAGTGGTTAAAGCAAGCTGAGGGAGTTTACCGCAGAACCAGGGAAACAAATGGTTTTTACAGTCCCTCAAAATAGCTGTGTAAGCATGAAGTATCATGTATAATGTAATGACTTATGATACATATTGTGCTATTACAAATAGTACTTGGAGGGTTGTCTATTTATATATGAATTTTAAAAGCCTTAGTCAATCTAACAGTTGCTGCCAACCACAGCTGGCCTGCTCCTCATTGTTGAAGTCAGCCTTTGCTTACTGATTAACCGGAGGTGCCATGTCCCATGTCCGGAGGTGCCATCTTTAGATTTGGCAGGCAGCAGTGAGGCTCTCGTTATATATTTGTGTGAGCGAAGAATCTGTATGGAAGAATTTGTATGGGAACATGTTTGCTATTTCTATAGCACCATGAGCCTGTGCAGGGCTTTACAGATGTGTAGAATGATGTGGTCCCTTCCACAAAGAACTTGTATCTTGGGCCAGAAGTCAAAGTCATGGCAGTATACATCAACTGAGAATCTGCCCATCTATTACGAACCAGCCTGTGGCAGGCACTTGTTTCTCATGTTTTGACGCTGGATTTGCTGGAAATTTTCAATAATCTAGGTTGTAGATGTCCTGTTACACTGTTTGTCCTGTTCAGTTAAACAGCATATCTCCCGACCAGGATGTTGTAAATGCTACCTCCTGGTACAGCCCCTTTGATGTGATCAAAATAATAATAATTAAAAAAAAAATCAAAGGCCGCACATTTCAGACAGGAGTGCTCTTGTTTGGTATATTACAACAGCACCTCCTTTGACTGTGGTCTGGAAAATTTTTCCAAATCTCTCTGACGTCACAACCATTTGCCTAGAGCTGCCTAGATACTAAAGAGTGTGATTAACTCTGAGAGTGCCAAAACAGAGTGCAGCTGATTTCAATTTCATAAACTTCCCTCTACCCCACCCCAGTAGGGAAGGAGGAAGTTGGGAGGACAATGCTCAACTATCTTAGATTTTCCGTTGTCTGTCCCACCCAATTCCTGTGTGGCTGTTACTTTGAGACTGAAAATAATTAAAGTCAAGGATAAGAGAAGTGTGTTTGAATCAGGCTGCTTTTCTATGGTAATTGAGCCCAGGAGGAAAGCTTTTTTCTCCAGCACTCGTGTTCAACCCTCCCCCACATCTATTCTCACTCCAGGCCCTTCAGAGGAGTCTTTGTTTTAGAGTGAGAATCAGATTAAGGCATTCTGAAGTCAAATAGATCTCTTCTCAAATCATCTGTTGCCTCTGTAACTCTGGTTCACTTGCTTCTGCTTTACTGTTCCCCTGATTAGCATATAGTTGCTTGGCATGGGCGGTTTATCCTTCCTGTAGACTGCCTGGTGATGCCTAGTACAGCATGTTACCATGCAGTTAATCAGCTGAGATAATCCTTGTAAAACAGTAACTGATACCCAGACTCCAAGTGGTGTTGTGTCCCTTTTTATTTTCATGTGTGGTTATTCTAATCCCTCTTTTTCTTTAGCCCACATATGATTTAATCTGGTTATATCATTGTTGGCTGTTCAAACTGGATGGTGTGGTGGTGATGAGGTTTTTATCCATACGGGAATGGTCAGAGTTCAGTAATACAGGTGGCTTTCAGCACCTGGAATCAACTGGACAATAGCCAATCTGAGGCCAAATTTTGGATGTGGGTTTAGGCCCAGAGTTGAAGATTGGGGATTTGTCAGAGGATCCTAAAGGAATTAGGCACCCAGCTCCCATTGGAATTCAGTCTGGCTTGGGCTGCTAATTCATGTGGAATTTCCGGCTCCAAAGCACACTACTAGGGAGGGGCTGATGTCAGTGGGAGTTGTGGAGGTGCTGAGCATCCTAAAGAGAGGCTGTCGAAGGATGTGTCCCTTATTACCATGCACTGAAAATCAGTCCCTTATAATGCAGCACAGAGTGATGATGTTACTAGAATAACCAGGAAATAAATTCTTTTCAAAATTTTAAAGAACAAGTTTTAACCTTCATGTTTTTTAAATGGAAAAAGTTGGTCTTTAATGTGTTAGATTGTGATGTGACTAAAACCAGAAAATTGTTCTGGTTTTGTACTGGGCCTAGCACAATAGGGTCCTGGCCCTGGACTAGGACACCTAGGCACTGCTAAAATACAAATAAATGCGTCTCTGCCACTTGTTGACTGTTGTCATGATCAGCCCTCCTTGGGCAATTTCACTGTCACACTTCAGTATGGTGGGTTTTCCTTGAGCAGTAGGAAAGGCTGAAATTTTGTTCTGAAACATGACTGAGTCCATGCGTTTGATTTGTTTCTCTGTTCTTTTGCAGTTAAGATCTTTCTCTTCTACCTGATCTTCTATGGTTGCCTGGCAGGCATATTCATTGGGACCATTCAAGTGATGTTGCTCACAATCAGTGAATACGAACCCAAATATCAGGATCGAGTGGCACCACCAGGTAATTAAATAACAGGCCCATGCCTGACTGTGAATCATGTCAAGAACAATAATTTTATTACTCGCCTGGGAGTGATGGTGGAATAGCATTCCATTGCTGTGGCACACAGCTTCTAAAAGGGACTGGTACTGTATCACGAGTATCAAGCATGTCCAATAAGTAGTGGGTATGTTCTCAACTTACATTAACAGCATTGTTTTTTTTGCTGTTAAATCTTAATGAAAATGAAATGTTGCCTCACCTATAACACTTTCTGAAGTGTGAGAGATGAGAGTCCGGGTGTCTGGTTTTATATTAAAACTAACTAATGGAATGTGGTATAGATGTTACATTAAGTAATGGGGTGGGGCGAGGCAGTCAGAACTCCTGGGTTCTGTTTTCATCTCTGCCACCAGATACCCAGTGGTGCCAATAGACAATTTGCTCCACCTTTTGTCTCTTGTTTAACTCCTCTGTAAAATGGGGGAAGTAATACCAATCTGAGAGTTTTTTGATGCTTGAATAAGTAATATTCATAGTGTCTTGGAAAAAAGTGTGTGTGTGAGTGAGGGGGAGAAAGAGAGAGAGAGAGAGAGAGAGATGCATTTGGTGTTCTGTAACAGTAGCAGATGCACAGCCTGTCTCTAGTGGATGAAATACAGCACCAGTTTGCAAAGAATCTGATCAATTAGGCAGTGTCGGTGAACAGTTTGAGAGGTAAGAACAGAGAGAATGAATGCCTTGGCAATGCAGCAGATTCCCATCTTTGTCATATCCAGTCTGTTACGCTGTCTGGCTCTTGTTGAAAGTCAGTGGCTGGTAGACATGAGACTGTAGAGGGGAGGAGTCTTGTAACTGCTGCTTTCCCACATTACAAATGACCTTGAGGCTGCTTGGCGTTGGCGACGGTAATGATTTGTCTCTCACTGCTTGCTCTGTAAAACAATTCAGAAGCTTTTAATAACAGTGGTAGTTAAGGGACAATTGTGAGGCTGCTGGCATGTTGCAGTGCGAGCCGGCTCTGTTGTCTGCGAGTGTGCTGCAGCCTCATTATGGGTTTAGCAGCGCAGTAGTAAACCGTGGCTAAGCGAACTTCTAGCTAAGCGGGGACTATCATTCTAGCCTATCATCACTCCAAGCAAAAATCAAAAGGCAGATATTTCAGTATCCTCACCACCAACCTTTTAAAGGAAGCTGTTTCAAAAGGATGACATTTGGAACAAGCGTCTAGAAACAAACTCTTTATGATGCTTCAGAAAGCATAAATACCCCCAGGTGCTGAAAAAATTGGCCCCAGCGCATTCCAGCATCTGGCTTTGACATCTGCAAGAGAGAACTGAGTGATTGAGGCTGATATTGACCAGACCACTTCTTTTTAGAGAGTGAAATGGATAGTATAGCATTAAGCACAGCTACTATGATAATTAAGATAGAGGAGGCACTACATATTATATCATATGCATTCGTTTTGGTGGCGCAACCTGCTTTTAAAGAGAAATCTTTTGCCCCCATGAAACTAAATTTCAGTTTACATCTATATTGACCTGCTGTACGGTGTGATGTCACATGATCTACTTGCCGTAGTTAAACTTCTGTTAGTATCTTCACTTCAATAGTAATTTTGGTGGGCCACCTCTGATTTCAGATTAATTGCAAGCTGAAATATTTTCCTAAAACCTTAATCTGTAGAGCATTGACTAGTTTTTTTAAATGTTGGCTGGATGTTGCACAAATTGACCTTTAAAAATAAAATACTTGGGAAGCAGGTTGGTTTCAAGACACAGTTTAATCTGTGTTACAGAAATCAAAGTGGATTTATTTTTAAACAGAAAGGTTGCAGGCATTGATTTTTCTGAAGACTTGGGAGTCTGTGTGCCTTGATTCTCTGGGCATGCAGTGGGATCAACATGACAACCCAGAGCCTCACAAAGTCAAATGACTTGACCTATAAATCGGTGTTTCTTCATTTCCTCCCCCTAGCATGGGTGTTTAAGCCCCTAGGCTTTTAACTCATTCAGTACACTAGTGGTTAAATTCCCTGAATTGGGGCAAGCATCCTTCTGGCTTATGCAGGCTCCTCTTGGAACCAGCTGATAGTTGCTCTTCCTTGACTGGACAGTAGAGGTCACTTGCATGTTGGTAGGGAGTATGTGTACCTATACCTAAAGCCTTTCCATCTGCCTGCAAGCCCAGAAATAAAGTGTAGCTCTCAACCTTGCACCTCCTCATGCTGTGGTGCAGCAGCCATTTGTTTGGCCTCTGAATATACCTTTTTAGTTATGGAAGTATGAGTTTATATCCTATCAGTTTTGCAAAATGGTCATGAAAGTTTACCAGCCCAGGCATGAAATCTCTCCGGACCTTATCAGTGATGATGAATAAAATGTATTCCTGCCAAACAGGAAAGTGGGTTAGAGAGAGAATATAAAAGATGAATTTCCACTCGAACTGCTGTAGACAATTGGCTACATAAAATACAAATCAATATTAGCCAGTGAATGGTACATGCCAAGAGTTTTTATGTTATCTTTGGGGGTGGGGGGTGGTACAGAGAGACATCTCTAACTGCTAAATGTACTGGTAACCCAGGAGTGACTGGGTGCTAGGAAACCTGACTTCTGTTGCAGTCTCCGGCAATGAGTGGCTGTGACCCCTTGCGCAAATTACTTAACACCTTTTTGCAGATTGGGGTGGGGAATTAAAGCCTGTCCTCCTAAATCACTCAAGATCTGCAGAAGAAAATGCTGTGTATTAGCATCATTTCTCTGTGAAAACGCTATTGCTGTGATGAAATCTGAAGTCATGCTGTCTGTTACTGGGTGATATTGACATGGGTATACCATTCCAAGCTATAAAGCTGTTTCGATACCAGATGGCATTACTATGCTAATTACTGCATGCATTTAATGCAACAGGGATATTATGCTCACTGGGGGGTGTGTGTAAATTAAAGTTCTGTACCTCTCCATAAAATATTGCTTTTCTAGGGGATTGTGAAGGAATCAAAGGCATTCAAATGTCCAACATTGCAACTACGACAAACTCTAATTCACTTTAAAAGTACAACAGGAAAATATGCGTCTGGAATTCTAAACCCTATTTAAGTGCAGTATTTGCTTAGGAGTTTTGATATCTGTGTGATGGAATAGAAAGCTTTCTTAAATCGCAATGTGCTATGCAATAAAAACAATCTATTGGGATGTGTATTTCTGTTATGGGGGCTTGATCCTGTGAAGTGTTGTGCACACCCTCAGCTGGGTGCAGTCGGAGGAGAGGGCACTTAATATTTCACAGAGAAAGGGCACTTAATATTTCACAGAGAAATGGCCCTTTTCAGAAACTGGCAGAAAGAGCTCTTCTGTCAATCATAGGGTTTTAAAATGGTTCCTGCCCCTTTAAATGGTTTCCTCCTAGTCCCTGTGGGGTGGTGTAATGGAAAAGGCTGGTTTAGTACATAGTGCCTGATTGGCTTACATAGCAGCAGTAAATGAAATAGAGGTCAGTGCATTTTAGCTGATGAGTCTGCTCCTGCCCTGGGGAAAACTCTTTGCAGGAAGCAAGTAACATCTTCTCCCTCTGCCTCTCACCTCTTAAGAGTGAAATCTAAGGCCCCAAGCTGCGGAGGGTACCTGGTTGCTCTGCCATGCAGAAAACTGGAGAGGTGCCAGCACAGTGGGGTTTTAAATTTGTTCCCTCTGGGCGTGCGGTTTTCTGGAGCTTGCTAAACTCACAGGATTTGAGGATGGTAGCTTCCTAAGAATGACTGCAAAACTGTCTTGTGGGTCTATGCATGCTGGATCCATCTATACTTAAGACAGTCATGGGCTTAGAGGACACATTTTTAACAGGAAATTACACTATTATGAAGCAACACTACTCATTTTATTCACAGCCAGATTTCCTCATTTTAAAGCCTTATTTCCAAACTTCAGCATTTCCTTCTTGAGATCATCGACGGGAGAGGCCAGCACTTCAGACCTGTTTCCTCCCTTGCCTTTCTGATGTAGGCTTTACTCTGCTGCCTGATCTTATACTCTTGAGGGTTCTTCAGCCTAGGCGGTCCACATAACCAACAAAACAAATAACCGGTTTTCTCACGTGTGGATGTCTTGATTTCAAATATGAACTTGCATGTGGGGCTTGACTAAACGCTAGAGTGTTGTCCCTTTGTACAGTGGCTCTAGCGCAACGATAGTGCATTGGTTTTTTTGTTGGCTTCATTAAGGCAACCTTTTGTGTACTGCAGAAGGCAATATTTGGAAGGGGGAGGGGGTGGTGTGAGTCACATGTGCCCAGAGTTTATAGCTTGAATTGTCAAATGACAGATGGTAGCGTGTACTTGACAGCTTCTGTACAAAGGTGTTTTACGATATTCTGCTATGTTTCGTCTGTGTTAGTAGTTAGTGTGGGGGAGAAGCGGGTGTGAGAATTTTCTACAAGCTTAAATGTCGGTTGAGAAGCTAATGGTGTTGCCTGAAGCCCAAATCCAGACTGCCACCTTCAATAACTAGTGTGTTAACATTCACCAGCTGACTAGGAAGGGGACAGGGAGGGAGGAAGGGGGTTAAAAGCTACTTGCTAACACACACTATATTTAGCAATAAAGGTTTTGTTACAATAGCAAAGTTAAAATCCTAGAAAACACATGAATGTGTCAGATTCCTGTACAAACAGTTGTAATTTTGGGATAGGATTTAATTCTGCTAGAGATAAGGGTAATTTGGCCAGGCTGGCCTGGCCAAAGTATGTGAAAGAGAGAATTAAGAGAAAAGGTTAGAACTGCTTCCTGGAATAAAACTTGAAATCATGAGCTCTGTTGATTGGCTCTCCAGCTATCTTTGGCTGCTGGGGGCTGCTTCAGGGGAAACAAAGCAAATCTGTCTCCTAGGAGACAAATTCCAACTTTGGGGGGAGGTGAGCCTGCTGTGGGGAGGCGGGTGCTAAACAGAAGTCCTCAACTGCCTTTGAAAGACCTGCTAGAGTTGTGAGCTCGGGTAGCTAGCTGAGCAGCCTTCAGTCTCCACTGGTGGAAATTATTGTTGGCGAAACATTTGTTTGAAAGTTGTCAAAGCAAATGCCACTCTGCTGTTTGGCTGTGCTCGCTAAAGTGAGTATGACAAACAGACCACCAGGACCCTAATGATCACACAGTTTGCAACGGAGGCAGCCACAAAAGCAGCATGAACTCCAGTTCGCATTACTTTCAACTTCAACATTAGTCATGCATCAAGGCATTCAATTAAAATGTGACCTGGACCTCATGTGAGAGCAAATACTCATAGAGTTTTGTAATGACTAAAGGAATTGTTTTCTCTTCAACTGTGAGAGTAACTTCCATCTATTAATTCCCTCTGCCCCATCAAATCCTTGCCCCTGGGGTAATAGAGCTGGTTAGGGAATCCAGAATTCTGGACTCCAAGGCGGTGTTCCAAGGGAGGATGATCCCATTTACCCCAGTCAATAAAAGCGTCTGATCAGAGAGGCTATGGCACTGTTCCTGTGCACAAAGCCCAGAAGTAAGGGGGAAGGCATAGTGCTTTTTTCTAGCGAGCACAGATAATGATTTGACTTTGTGTTGTCTGAGCTCCATGATGTGAGTAAATTATGCTAGCTACCAAGTGAAGTAATTCCTGCATAGGGGGAGGGAGATGGAGGGGAGGGCTATGACGTGCAGAGACCACATGGGTCTGGCGACATATTCTGGATGCCCGGTTGATGTTTGATTCAGGCTCCCACCTCCTGGTCGCTCACTTGCACATAGTGTAGAATTAGAGGGCAGAGAGCGATGTGATCTTGGTGATATGTCTGAACAATTCTTGTTGCTGGGATCACAGCAGACGTGAGCTGGAAGTTAGGGTACCTCACACTGCAAGAACTACAGTGGCACAGCTGCAGTGCTACACTGCAACAGCAGTGGTGTTGCTTCCATCAACCTAGCTGAGTCTACAATGGGGGTTAGGTCCACTTACTCAGAGCAAACGTTTTCAAAGCCCTCAGCAACGTAGCCAGGTCAATGTCATTTTTTAAGTGTATGCCATTGCTTAGTAGTGAAACATTTATCTAGTACAGATTTCCCCCTGGTGCTTCATCCTTCACCATGGGAGGGAAACATTGTCCTGATGTCAGAATGGATCTTCCAGGTTTTGGTTGAATTCAAGGCTGCAGTCGACATCCGTTTTTGTGAATTAGAATTGTGCCAGGGAGGTGGGAAATCTTGGTTGCACTTTGCTCTCAAACTTCAGCACAGTTACACCCAGACCATTTTTCTTGGAAGATGTGAGAAGACAACGATCAATCTTCTCTTTGCCCTACATCTCCTTTTGGGCAAGATTTTCAGAAGGCCGTAATCCAAAAGCCAGGTGTGCATGTTTTGGAAAATGCATCTTGCTATCTCTAGGCTCTGGAGCTGTTTTATAGAGCAGAAGCAGAGTAGTAGGGTTGTTTAATTCCCTCAGGTTGTAGCTGAAATTTGATGGCCCACTTGCTGTTGGCATAGAGGCACTCCCACACCACTAGTTACTTCTGAAAATCTGGGCCTTGCTTTGCTAGCCCTATTCAAAGACCTGTGTTGCTTCCTAAATCCATGGTTTTTCCTAGTCAATTCTAAGCACATTTGTGGAAACCTCAGTCTCCAAACTCTTGAATTGTTCTATGTTCTGCTGGGGCATAGTAACTATTAAGTAAATTTCTCAAAAGCATCTCAATGGGATTTAGGATCCTAGCTCATTTAGGTACTTATGGAAACTTAACACCATGTCTAGAATCCATTTAAGGTATCCCGGAGCTCAGAACAACTCTGCTCTTCCTTACCTACCTTAGGCCCCAGTTCAGGAAAGCACTAAACGTGCACTTAATTGGAATGCTTTCCTGAGTGGGAGCATTCAGGAGGTGTCTTGAGCGGGTACGCTTGGGCCCTGCATGCATGCTATTCCACATCAGGCTCCTTCTAGCCTCCATCTCCTACAATGGACCAAGATCTGTGCTGGCTTGGAATGTGCCCAACTGGTGGGGAAGTAACAGTGCCTGATACAAACAGTGCCTAGTCCCATAGGCTGCATACTGCAGGTTGGACAGTTGAGAGTATATTTAAAAAAAGTGCGTAGTGACCCAAAACACTATCTCTTGCACTCATGTCAGGACAGTGTTCTGGGCCATTACTGGAACGAATGGCTGTGCTGTGTCTTAAGCCCAAGTGAGTTAAAATCCTGAAAGAATACCAATGTGTATGGGTTGTGCAGACCCTGAAATCCGAGTTACGTGGCTGTTTCTAGAAGAACAGACTGTTTCATGCACTATACCTGTTGCCTTGAGTTCACATGACCCTTGGGTGTTTATTAATGATACTTTTTTCTTCTTCTTGCCTTTTAGGACTGACACTAGTCCCCCAGGTATTAAAGACCGAAATTTCTTTTTCTCCTTCTGATCCCCAAAGTTACAGCGTGTATGTGGAAGGCCTTAACAAATTCTTGAAGAGCTACGACAGTGATCAGCAAATAGATGATATGGTATTTGAAAATTGCCTTGGTAAGCAGACTCCTAGATCTGAAATTCTGATTGCTTTCACATAGCTGGAGCATGTATTAGCCACCCTTTCCTAAATGCATCTATCAAGAAACAAGATAACACTGGCCATTGTTGATGGTGTTGGTATAAGCCCTGTAGATAGAGCATCCCTTTCGGAGTAACCAACAGCCTGATGGTTCCCTTTAGACTCTCAGGTTAATTAGCTGGTGCTCATGACTGCCCATTGTGAAAAGCGCTTGGCATTGGCCTTCCTCTGTTCCCAGCAGAGACAATAGCGGTTTTTCACTGTTATCTTCAACACTAGCAGAGCAGGCCAGAGGGTTTGATGGTTCCGACCCATGTGCCCAATTTCGGGTTAATGAAAATCCTAGTCTCCCAAAAGCTGTTAGTGTGCAGTGCTATGTCCCTTTCCACGGGCACTGGGATGTAATAACGAACTACAAATAGGCACACTGAAAGGATGGCTGGATCTCTTTGAACTGCCTTTCCTTCTCTGCATAGTCTGAAAGGAAATCTGTATTCAAAGTGTTTCTTTTAGACTTACTCCTTCTCCTCTGTTCAGACAGCCAGATGGAGAAGAGGAGAGCTAGTTATCTGGAACCCATTTAAATCATGACACTAGCAGAATGTTTTCCTCCTAAGTAAAGAGACAGTGTCCTGGCTGCCCTGGGTTTTGGCCCAAAGCAGATCACTGGGCTTAGATGCATAGCAAGTAGCCTTTCCAGTAACACTAGCCCAAGTGCTTTTGTTTCTTTGAGTCTAATGGCCTAAAACTGCAGTCATTGTCTTTCCATTGGGATAAATGTAACAGGTCCCAAATGATCAACAGATAGTCGGAAGGTTTGTTTTTAAAGTGGACTTGAAATGCTTGTACATTATTTCAGATCCCCCCACCCTACCAGAACATCGCAGTTGCAGAATATGCATGTCAGTACCTCTCTCAACCTTTTTCAGGGCCAGATCATCAGCTGGTGTAAATCCCCATAGCTCCATGTCCTTCAGTGGCACTTCGCTAGTTTACATCTGCTGATGACCTGTTCCTCGGGTCAAAGTCAGAATTGTGTGTTGGTTTTTTGTTTGTTTTAACTCACGTGACAAGAATGAGAGTTTGGGATCTGGGGGTGGATGTTGTCCTTTCCTTCTGCAGTTGATGGCATTAGCTAACACCTAAAGCACTGTTCTGGATGCATCTCCCTGTTCAGATCTAGGTGTGATGTCAACTGTTGTAGGGGAGAGATCCCTGACTTTTGATCCTGGCCACTTAAATAGGGGATAAATGGTAGGGAAGCCTTTCTCTTTCGAATGTAATTCAGCAAAGCGCCTGTAATGGATTGCATGTAAGTGTTAACTTGACCGGAACGGGAGATGCATGTGTGTGATGGGGAGAGGATGCATTTCTGACACACAAGCCCTTCTGTGACCCAAAACATCACCAGAGAAGCAGCCCTCACACACACTCATTCATGGAAAAACAGCAAGTAGAAAATGGACTTGCCATGATCAGTAATGCACTTACCAGTGAATGGCCTGGTCCATGAAGTCAGTCTGTAGATGGTGGTGTCTGTTTCACTGCTTTGATTACTGCTAGACCTGAAAAAAGGATTCAGGTCCCAGGGAAATGCTGACAAAAGTGTTGCTTTTCTGTCAAAGCTTTCGAGTGTGAGGTTCATGCTGCATGTAAGTTTTGGGCTTTTTGCCCCTACCTTTTTCCCTTGCCCCCAGACAAACCTAGTGAGTATACATCCCGAGGACCATTTAATAATGCCCAAGGTCAGAAGAAAGTCTGCAGGTTCAAACGTGAATGGCTGGAAAACTGCTCTGGAATAGCTGATTCCAGCTATGGATACAAAGATGGAAAACCATGTGTCATCATCAAGCTCAACAGAATTCTAGGCTTCAAACCAAAGGCAAGTGCCTCTTTTTTTCTCTTCCTAGTCATTTGGGGGAAGTGGCAGTCATGACTGGAGTAGAGGACTGATTTTGGAAAAGCCATTTACTCTTGACTCTTATCTGTGAAATGGAGATATGAAGATCTACCTTGTAGAGCCTTAAATAATTCCTGGAACGTGCTGTTAGAGCCTTTAGTGCCATGGAAGCACACTGCAAATCAACTCACCGTGAACTCCCATATTAACTATTCTTCTAGGCAACTCCCATTCTCACTGGAGCTTGCTAATTGGAAAGCTTTTTGTGATGTGTTGCCTGCTAAGCAGCCTGGGTTTTATTACCTTCATGTACACAGGCAATGTATCAGTCCCCAAACTACTGGGTGTCTGTAGCAAGGCCAGTAAGTTGTGTACTCACATCCATCTGGCTTTGTAGGCTAGTTTGTTTCTCCCTTCCCCTCAGCCAGTTATGCAGGGTTGCCTGATTGCAGTCAGAACGGGACTAGTAACCATTTAGTCTGACCTCCCGTATATCACAGCCCGTTACGTTTTACCCATTGCCTGGGTATCTTGTGGTGGCGTGTTGCAGAGAGAGGTGCTATCAATGGCACTATTTTTGGGTTCTCTCAACTTAACTTTCTCATATGAAAAATCAGTCAAACACATTCTGTTGAACAATAGAGCGAAGGGGAAAACTGATGACCAGCTAGCATGTTTTGGGGAAATTATTCCTCCTGGCAGGATTTTCTTCTCTCTGAAGAGAAGGGATGTAAAAGTTGGCTGGCTGCAATGAGTACCACCTGGCACCATCCATCCACACACTTGGGTGGGAAGGATTGCTTCCTCAGTGCTAGTGGAGCAAGCATGTGTTTAGGGAGCGAATGACATGAGCATGATGTGTGACTCTACTCCCCTCCGTGGTGTGGAGCCATGTAGAACTCCAGACCATTTTAGAGACACGGGGCAGGTCACGGGGTAGCTCGTTTGCTATAACCACTTAAGCTTGGAGTATCAAGAGCAAACATGCCCAGATTTTGTATACCTTCATTGGAAGTATACTTGGCTGTATAGTTCATGGGGCCAGGCCAGGTGATTGCAGAGCAGAGATGCTCACACTCTGACCCACATCTCCCAGTCTCCATTACATAGTGTTCTTATGGCAGCTTCAGAAATTGTTTATAGGGGAAAGTAGTATCAGACAAGTAGGTCTTTCTTTTTTTTAGTACCAGATACATTATTCTGTCTTCAAGTGATTGCTCACATCCATTCCACTTAGGTGAGTGCGCGCCCTTGTGCACGGTCCCCAGACTTTTTTCCCTTAGCAGACTCTGTAGGGCTGGCTCTGGATTCTAGAGTGTACTTTCCCCAGAATGTGCCATCTGTCACTAACATTACTCCTGGTGGCAGTAGTAGCCTGGTTAGTTCAATGTAGCAGATATAAACAAGATAGCGTTATGCGATTCACAGGCTTTCCCCAGACCAGTTTGTGAACCTCCTGATAAATCGCCTTGGTTCAGGACTTTCAGTTGCCACCCCCAATTCAACTGCTCTCGTTCCAGGCTGATTTTTTTTGCCCTGTACCTAGAGCACGAACCCCCATGTGGATTCTGTGCCATCCCTCCGTTGTGAGAGATACATACACTTTTCCATAATAACATTAGGAGGTTTGCTTTGCCCCCTGACCACAAGCATTTGTGGGGTGGAGGTGTTCTCCCAGGCAGTTAAGCCTTTCTAACCACTAATTCATGAACTAGATTTTTTTTTTTTATTAGTTCCCTCAGCTGTATCTTCCCAGCCCTGATCAGGAAGTTGTCTGTAGAACTCCTCTTGGTTTTAGATTCAGGTTACTGCTGGTGAATTAGTGGCTTCCATGGACACTTACTTGCTCACAGTAATGACTGAAAATTATTACCAACCTGTGCTGGCTTCTCCCAATGGATCTGTTAATAGTGCTCCTGCCAGGACTTTGACACAGAAGAACGGGGCCACTGTTGGCACAGTTCTCAACTTGAAGAAGACATACTGGAAACTAATCAATGTGCATGTTTTCAATGGAGTTAATCTGTGAAGAGCAGAGATTGAGATGTGTCCAGTTGGAAATGTAATGCTTGTTTTGGGTTTCTTTTAGCCTCCACTAAATGATACCCTCCCTCCGGAGATAATGGGAAAATACAATCCATTTGTCGTCCCTGTTCATTGCAGTGCCAAGGTGAGTGGGGAAAGAGTGAACTTGCTTCAGAAGGTAGGAGGTAAAGATTGTCCATGCCTTTCCTGCCAAATGTGATCACAGTTGCTTGTGAATCAAACTTCCTCCAAAGCCCAAAAACGTTGTAAATGTAAAATGTTTACGCATCTGTGCACTGAACTCAGGCTATCAAAGGGCAGAGCAAGCCCGAACATAACTATACCAATTGTGCAGAAGAAGAGACCCATGCTTCTCAGCAATGCCTGTGGGAGGACAAGTTCACTCAGTGATGCTGTTTATTATCCAGGAGCGACTTTCTCAGGCTCCAGTTCTCTTGGATTGGTGCAAATTGAGTTAAAAAGGATATACAAAAAATGAGCATGCTTCAGTCATGAGTCAAGTCTTTGGTGTCCATTCACTCTTTGACCTTTCTGCTGGTAAAGGGGTGCAGGTGGTGGTTCCTTTTGTGAAGAGTATCTTCCAGTTAGGAACTGGATTGAGGCAACTCATTTCACAAAGGTCACTGACAGTGACTGACTGTTGTCATTGACCTGGTCTCTGAAAAAGGTGACTGAGGAAAAAAAGAAAAAGGCACTCTCGGTGCCTTCAGCCGTCTACCCCTCAACAGCCAGGACTCTTCCACGTAGCAGTGTCCACTCTTTTACTCATGCAGAGAATAATGCTGACTGGAAAAGGCAGATTATTTTTTGTTCAATTTAGAATCTTTGGAAAGTACAAATAGCTCTAAGCTTCCAGAGGCACAGCAAGCGTTGTCAATTTTTTGACTAGCTCTAGGAGAGAAGAATTATTAGAATCCAGGATTTTCCTGTACCAGTGGCTCTGGATAACCTTGAGGGGCCAGGGAAGAATAATGCTAAGTAGCTGCAGAACAGCTCGAAGCCCTAAGGTGACCATATAATTTCTGAGTCAGATGGGAAGTAGTTCTATAAAATAAAGGGAAACGGAAATCATCCTGGGTGGTGTCAGTTAAGATTGTTTAGTTGCCCACATTGTACAGATTCTACTGCTGTGTAGCTGTGCTCAGGGACATTGTCTCAGTTTGAATGACGGGAACTTCATTGCATTGCAAAGTCCTATGTTGATGGCCAAGTAGGGTTTAGATCATCAAGGATAAATGCATAGTGGCTGGCACATTTACAAAGTGATAGCATCTTTTTCTATTTTTAGAAAGAGGAAGATTTTGACAAAATCGGCACCGTTGAATATTATGGGATGGGTGGCTATGCTGGCTTTCCTCTGCAATATTACCCATACTACGGCAAGCTGCTCCAGCCAGCATATCGCCAGCCTCTCCTGGCAGTGCAGTTCACTAACCTGACCTATGGCACAGACGTGCGTGTGGAATGCAAGGTCTATGGTGACAACATCCATTACAGCGACAAAGACCGTTTCCAGGGACGTTTTGATATGAAATTTTACATAACAAGCAGCTGATCATAAGCACAATTGCTTTTCTCCCTCCTCCTAGCCATCTAAAAAGTTAAAAATATAAAACAACAAAAAACCTACTAGTCTTGAACAAACTGTCATATACGTATGGGACCTACACGTAATCTATATGCTTTACACTAGCTTTCTGCATTACTAGGTTAGAATGTAAACTTAAAGTGTAGCAATAGTGACAAAATATTTATTCTACTGTAAATGACAAAAGAAAACAAAATTGAGCCTTGGGACATGCCCATTTTTACTGTAAATTATGATTCCATAACTGACTTGTAGTAAGCAGTGTTTCTGGCCCCTAAGTATTGCTGCCTTGTGTATTTTATTTAGTGTACAGTACTCTAGGTACATACTCTGGTCATTTTTCAAGCCATGTATTGTATCTGTTTTCTACTTTCTGTGAGCAAAGATTTTGCTGTCCAAGGTGTAAATACTCAATGGGATTAGAACTGGCATGGTACTTTTTAATTTTGTTCCTTTTAAAGATAAAGGCCCACCTGTGAGACTATTTAACAGCACGCCATAGAATCTTTTTATTTTTCTGTGGTATAAGGGTATTTTATTTGGAGGGGGGGTAGGGGAAACTAACTTGAGTTTATGACTAAATAAAGGTGATTGTGTACTGTGCTTTGTAGTGAATGCTCTCTCTCCACCCTCATCCTCCAGTATGTTGTGGGAGACCTGGGTCAGACTATCCCTATCACTGATGAGTGATAATTTGCTTTGTATATTTTTTTTCTGCTGGTGGCATCACATGGTGTGGTGCTAATGTCTTTACTGAATGTTTTAACCATTTTCATGGTGGAAGAATTTTATATTTATGCAGTTGTACAATTTTATTTTTTCTGCAAGAAAGTGTAATGTATGAAAAACCAAAGTCACATGTTTGAAAATAAATCTTTATTTTGAACTTTATAAAAAGCAATGCAGTACCCCATAGAATGGTGTTAAATGTTGTCTAAAGTGCAAACTCTATGTTCTAACATATGTACAATAACCAGGAGCACAGTGCTCTTGCTCTTGTATTTCAGTCAGGTTAAGACATTGGACAATAAATGAATGAACATCTCTCTCCTGGTGTCTGTCTTTCGTTTAGGAAGTGGAGATTGTTGTGCTGTCAGTTGTCCAGAATCTTGAAAAAGTACTGCACCTGTAAAAGACATTACAGTGCAGTGGCTAGATCGTTAACCATTGCAAAGTGACTCTAAAAATGGCATCAGTGTTCCAGCAGGATCTCTGAAATAACAAATCAACTGTACTTGGTTTACAATCTTGGCTGTCAGTATGTACTGCTCACAGTAGAATGACTGTATTGAAAAAAATATGGAAAATTCCTGCAGTTCGCACATCAGTATCTACCTGACTTTGCTATAGCTGTATTTTACCTTCGTTTCTGGCTAGGCAAAATCTTTTTATAATTTTCATGGGAAGTGATTTTTTAGCACAGTGTTCACTGTTGTAGGAAATGATGGAGAGGGCTGACTTTGACAACAGATGTTGATATTCAGAAAGTTAAAGCTTTACAACCAGAATCATCATCAGCTATTAAAGTAAGTATCATTAAATTAAACTAAATTTTGGAGCAGCACTTTTCCCCATAAACTAATTTACACACAAATTAACATTTACTGACAAACCTAATCCTTCCAAGCCTATTTCATTTACTGATAGGATCTCTGCCATTTTTAAGTTACATTTCATAGCAAAGGAAAGAGCCTTCAGCTCCCTCAAACAGGCCAAAACATTTGAGTTTAGAAAAGGCAAGGTTACTATTTACACGTAGATACACAGCAGCATTGGTTGTGCACTGATAGCAATAGCTGAAATGAAAATGTAGTGCTTACCTACCGACCAGCCACCTCCTACTTCTGTTGATAGCTCCAACTTTCTTAGCACCAAATGCACCGTTCTAAGGCTGGGTTGGCTGAGTTTTCATCTTCTGATTAAAAGTTGGACATCACTGCCTGCTTCACAACTGCTTGTGGGCAGGGTTTCAGGTAAGGCACAAGCAATAACGCAACTTATACAAACATCCTTGTTATCACCAGAAACCTCCATTTTAAGGGAGAAAGACACAGCAACAGCCATGTTGTTCACATGGAAATTCAAAAGGAAAGGCCACTTAAAGGTGGAACAATATGTGAAGGAGAGGGGCACTTAGGTGGGAGGGAGTTGAATAAAAGTCATTGGTGGGCTTGGTGGCAGCTCCAGTAGAGTGAGGGGAAAAGATGGGCATAGGTACCTTTCTGAGGAGGGGGTGGGGGTGCTGTGTAAATTGGCAGGTTGCCAAATAATGCTGCTTTCAAGGATTAATTTAAACAAGTGTACAGTGCCTACGGCTCTTTCCATGTACAGCAGTAGTTTGAAGAAATGCAACCCTAATTTTATTTTATTTTTGGCCCTCTACTTGTAGAGTTGAAAGACTGGATCTTGCTTCTAATTGCAAAACTTCTATGGGCTTGCCTTCACTACAGCCGCATTGACTTAGTGGGTCTGGTGAAGACATGTTTAGTTGATGAGTGCGCTCTCATGGACTGCTGTAATCCACCCAAAAGAAAGGCAGAAGCTATGTCGACAGGAGTCGGCATAGCACAGTGAAGACATTGCAGCAAGGTGACGTAAGGTACATCTACTTACGTAACACAACTAGCGTACTTCTTTACATCCATCTAGCGCCATAGTGAAGACAAGCCCTATAGCTGTTAGAGTAAATCACAGATGAGTGATACAGGCTGATTTTCACAATGCTAACACAAGTGAAACCATGCCTTTCACTCCCTCAACCCTTTATATGCCCACCCTGTGTAGTTCGTGACAGATTTTATAAAGGTACATTTTAAAAATATTAGAACAGCAACTTAACTTTGTATACTAACCGAATGTCTACACAGCTTCTACTTTCTTATGCATTTGCAAGGAAGTTTTAATCCCTAAATTTGAGGCATCTTAGTAAAAGGTAAGAGTGAGACTCAATTCAGTTGATAGTCACAGGTGTTAAGACAGATGGAGCTCTATAAAACTGCAATATTAAAGTGGCATACTCCCATGTGGAAAGTGTTAACAGAAAGAAGCTGCTCTAATAATCGGTGCCTGTCTTTACAGCTAGGGAAAGCAAGTCACAGATGTGAACAGAATCCAGCTCTTAACTCTGTTTAATTTGCTAACTTGTGTGCCACACTACTCACCTGGGTGCTCCTGTAAAATCACGTGGGGAGCATCTCTGAAACCTGGACTGCACTGATTTTTTCCAAACTCAAATTACAACCCTACCCTTCCCCCAATATAAAGTATTTACAACTGGCAGAATCCAAGGGACTGAATTTAACTTTGATGAGTGGGAGCATACCCTTCCATATATTTACTGATGTGCTGCATAGCAAAATGTGATTCCCTTGAAAAATCACCATTGTGTGGATAGAAACTGTCCAGAAAGCATTGAAGAATGAAAAAATAGGTCCCTAGTTTTACCTCATCTGGAGAAAGATTCCTCTCAACATCATCTAAAACTGTGTAACAGGAAGCTCTTCCACAGCCAAAAAACCCATCGTTAATGAGGAGTCTGGAACACCTAGACTTGCAACTAGTTCAAGGCCCTTGTTTTGCATATGACATGACCTGGTACTTAGAATGACAGCGTTACTGCCATATATTCAGCACAATCACTAGTCAAAGACAACGCCCTTAGAGTCACAGGGTAAAATCCTAGCCCTACTTAATGAATTTTGCCCCCGACTTCAATGAAGCCAGGATTTCACCCACTAAATTCTTTTGCCTACAGGGCAAAGGGATTAGAAGAAAGACAAAAGCAGCATCACTGCCTGGTTAAGTAGAACAGTCCAGCTTTTCTTATGCTGCCACGGGGACCATCAAGTCTGGCTTCCTGCACGTTGCAGGCTACAGAACCTCACCCGCCCACTCTGGTAATAGACTCCTAACCCCTGGATGGAGTTACTGAAGCCCTCAAATCATGGTTTAAATATTTCTAGTTACAGAGATGCCACCATTTACATTAGTTTAAACCTGCACGTGATCTGTGCCCCATGCTGCCTTCATCCCACTTCTGACGTAAGTTAACGACACAACGAAACATGCAGTCTTTACAAACAGGACCCCGGGAAACTTTCAGTTTAGGGACTGTTCACCCACCATACTGCTGCCTTCTGAAATGGCCAGCAGTCACCTATTTGACTAATAGAGGGATAGTGCTTCTAACATGGCACCGAGTTTAAAAAAGAACAGCAAACTGGAAAAAAACCACCTGCTGAACATCTCTGTTTCAGTCACCACACCCCGCTCAAGGTATACGAGAAGAACTTGGCGGGAAGGCATTTACCAATGTACCATGCCACTTAAAAATACTCAAGAAAGCATGACACAGTCAAAACCCCAGCCCCCCCTTTTCAATATATCAAATACTTAATATTAACAGGTAGTTGTAGTGACAGTCTCCAGTCATGACTAGAGATTCATTGTGCTGCTCTTATGCTACAGAGGCAGGCCCTGCCCTGCCCTGCCCAGCTATATGTACACATCAATACACGAGTGGAGCAGATCCCAAACACAAGACTCCCACAACTGAAATAAAATGGCTGTTCTATGAAGTTCATCTAATCAGTCTGTTACCAAAGATATGTACATTTATTAGGAACAAGACATTGTGTGAAAACCTGGCCCCATGGAACTCAATGGAAGTTTTGCCATTGAGTTCAATTGGGTCAAGATTTCATCCATAGGTTCTACATGTCAACTTCAGAAAAAACAAAATTCCATTCCCTCCCCCCAAAATGAGCTATAAATTATAGTTTTATTTTATAGGCATAGGAATCAAACATATTAAGTTATATATATCTGGGCCCCACAGTAAATTCAGAGAATTTCTCACTGTCACTAAATTCTATATCAAAAAAGCCATCCAATGTATACATGATCCACTAATACAATTCATAGTAAAATAATTTGACAGCATTTTAAATTGGTCCCCCGACTTTGGTCTTGTATGGTAGATTGGGTTGAACTATACTAAGTACAGGAGTTGGGACAATAACCCATTATACAAATCCTACATTTCCATTTCTGCAGATAAATCTTACATGTACACAGGGACTCCAGCAGCACTGGGTGCAGAGCAGAACTAGGACAATTTAATCCGATTAACTCACACCTAAAAACTCCTCGCAGTATTCATTTTCTGGTGCCATCTCAATCAAAGCAATGCATCCCCAACCTTAGATCAGAGAAGACCAGAAATTAAAAACACAATCATTTTCACTCCTAAATAATATCTTAGCCCTCAACAAAACTAACCCCCAGACCATTGAAGGAAACACCATCACTGAGAACCAAATGGTATTCAAAATGCACTGCTCCAAATCTACGCCATGTGCATACATGAATCATTGGGGGGACGGGAGACTAAAAACCAGCTGGACTTTTGGAGAGTCACATACAGAACCTTCATACCACTAGATACCTAATAATAATAATACAGATGTGTAAAACAGAATCAGTGACCATAAATTAAGAGGAAAAAATTAGGAGACCCTAGCTGTATGACTTATGCAACCCATGTTGCAAAGAAGACAGAGATGGAGAAATACGAGGGAGCTGAGAAATATAAATCCTCTCATCTGTCATACCTGATACTTTCCATAAAAAAATCCTGAGGAAAAAAATGTTTGAGAAAAACAAAGGACAAAACAGAATCACATTAGGAAGAAACATATCCCTGAGTTATGTCTACACTACAAATTGGGGTGTGATTCCCCATCTCATGTACACACACTGGCGCTAGGACTCACAAGCTAGTGAGACTATAACTAGCTGTGTAGCAGAGATCGCAATGGTAGTGGTCGTGTAAGCATGGCTGAGCCATGCAAAGTACAAACTCACCCATGGGTATCAAGACAGTATGAGCATGTGCGCATGAGCAGGGGAATCACATCTCTAGCTCATTGTGTAGGCACAGCCTGAGTCAGAGGTGAACAAGAATGGCTAACGAACGTGAAATAAAAACCCAAAACACAACTATCAAGCCTTCTCCTGGAGGTGGTTGCTCATTTTAACTCACTGTTCAGACTGATTTCATGTAGACGTTTATATTCAATTGATAATATTAAATCGATACTTTAATAACAACTGTGTATTATATTTGATAGTATGCATATAAGTAAAAACTACACATTTGCATGCTGTCAAAAAAGCTTAAACTTTTTCCCATAAAAAATTACCAAAATATCAGAACTTTCCCAAGAAATGTTTTGATATTGACCTAGCTGCACATTTCAATAAGAAATTCTTTTGTTTAAATTTTTTTGACCATCTCTAATTGTAAGCTTGTTAGGGGCAGGGACCATCTTATTGTTGTGTGTTTGTACAGTGCCTAATAGCTGGTCCATGAGTAGGGCTTTAATGTACTCAACCTACTTTTCACAAATACCCAAGGTTTCTGTCTTTTAAAAATTTTGGCAGCACTGTGTAACTTGTCACACTAATAAAGAATTTTGAATTCGGCTTCATTTATGGAGAGGCCTATGCGCCATCAACTTCAAATGTCACGGTGGTATGTTTGTACAGTAGTGACTATGTAAAAGCTTCCTTTCCACTCATTAGGGCTGCCACTTCTTTATTGCTTTGTGGTGTATTATCAGCTGTCCATCTGAACACTGTGTTCACGCTGCCAGATTGACTGAAGTGTAATTTTCTACATTAAAATGATTTCTCTCTCTGCTCTTGGTGATATAAGCACCTGGATTCCAGAGTGATAGGCACATTAAAACCCCTGTGAAATAGAGAGAAACATTTAAAGACTAAAACTCGTAACAGTTTCATTTGAGAGCAAGCAATGTCATGCATGTCCATAATGTCAATAAGGTTTTGTAAATCAGTGATTAGGACAGAGGTTTAAGACTTAGAATTTTGGGGTTCTTTTCCCAGCTCTGCTCAATTCTCTCAACTTGATAAAATATCTAAATGTGGAACACCATGTGTGGCAGACACTCAAAATGAGAGAGACAAAAAAGATATTCATGCAAGAAAGTTAAATGTATGGAATCCATTCTTTCAGCATAAATAATTCTGTATAACCTTGGTCACGTGACTATGCATTTCTGATTTAACCAATTTTCAGCAATAAAAGGAAGGAGGCACCAAATTTGTGTGGAATGTAGGTAACTTGGGGATTTTGAGAAGTATAGCTGTGACACTCTGTGCCTGAGATCAACACCCCAGAAACTCCATGTTCACCAATTTCGTATAATTGTACAAAGTACGCCTTGTGCGATATCATTTTAAAAGTCTTGATTTGATAAACTTTAATATCCCGGTGGATTGGATGTGCTACCATAGCATGTGAAGTTATAAAATATTGTAAATGGTACTAGAACATGTGAGGTGGGAACTTCCTAAACCAGCTTTTCACCTACAACAATGAAGTGGGCAGACATGCTAATGGCCCATCAAGGAAAGATTCCACTATCAGGGATTGCTTACTTCAAAGGCTACACTGGGGACACACGTTCTCAATGGGGTTGCTTGACCAATGGGAAGGAGTCTGCACGTCATGTGCATGGACTGTTCTAGCAACTAGCAAGCTGAAACTGACTATAAAAGGAGGTGTGTGACTGACATAATCAAGGGGCTCTGCTCCCACTTAGCCGAACAACATCTGAAGGAAGGGTCGTCTGGAAGACAGAAGGATTTTTAAAGGGGAAAGTATGAGACAGGGAAGGTTTCCCAGCCTGCGTTTAAGACACTGCTTGTACCAGCTAACAAAGGCGAGATGTTGCTCATTCGAGAGCTTGTTAGGTTATGCCGGCAAAACTGTCGCTCTGGGGTGTGAAAAAAACACACCTCGAGTGACATAAATTTTGCCAGCGTAAGCATGAGTGTGAACGGTGCTATGTCAGCGGGAGACTCTCCGCTGACATAGCAGCTGCTACTCATTTAGGTGGCTTTATTATGTCGGTGGGAGAGCTCTCACCTGCCAACATGACATGGCTACACTCACGCTTATGCCAGCAACATTTATATCGCTTGGTGGGGGCGGGGCCCCCGAGGAGTGTCACGCTCCTGAGTGACAAAATTTTGCCAGCATAACAACGAGCATAGACAAGCCTTTAGTGTGTACAATTTAGACTGCAATCTCATGTTTATTTAATTTGGTGACTGCTTTTAATCTCCTTATTTGCCACTTAACTTAAAATCTATTTTTCTGTAGTTAATAAACTTCTTTAATGTTGATTCTTAACCACTGTGTCTTTGAGTGACGTGTTTACACAAACTGCTCAGTAACAAAAGCTGATGCTTATTGCTTCCACTAGGACTGAAGGGCGTACTAGATAATAATCTTCACTGGCCAGGCTTTTTGACCAGAATAGATGGCTTCCTGGGCTGAGGAGTCAGCTTGGAGTTTCTCTGTAGTTGGTTCTTGACTGGCTGGAAAGCATTCACTGAATCAAGCTGGGTGCTGTAGTCCCTGCCTGTAGAGGAGAGGGCTCTGTAAGGGAGAAACCTGCCAAGGGTTTTGGCTTGTCACAGCACCACAGTGTGAGAGGGAGCCCAACCTGGTCAGACAGAGGGCTCAATGGTATCCCAGCTACCAGGTGGTACCCCAAAGGTTCTGCAAACCATCACAATAGCTCTGCCACTGATGTGCTGTGACACCTTGGGTAAAGTCACTTAACCCCTCTGGTCCTCAGTTTTCCAGTTCATTAAATAGGAATACTACTTCATTAACAATAGTAAGATGCTTTGATGTCTAGATGAATGTCACACTTAAAATCTACACTATTAGTTATAATAAAAAGTGTTAACTACTGGTGTCTTAGTCCTTAAAAGTGCCCTGTTTATTGTGGCCTGGGCCACCAGCTGCATGGCCCCTCTGGGAGGGAACTCTCTCACACTAATTGCTCACCCTGGTCTGGAGAATTTCTCTCTTTTAAAATAGCTTTTATCGCATTGTCTAAAACCCATACAGAACGTACTGACAAACTTCAAAGCCAGAACAAGTACAATAAGTACTGTATAACCTACAAACTATGTGCCATTATGTTCTTTCCAAATACAATTATGTGGATTAGCTGCCACAGATACAGTAAAATCTGTTAACAATTTACATGTATATGGTACGGAGGAAGGATTTGCCTAAGGACTTCACTCTCAGGAGCTGTGCCTTGCTGGGGAAGATGCTACAATGATAAATGTGGCTCTGGGTAATGAGTTGCAAACAATGTCCATCAATGTCCTCAATTACCATAATCTATTTAGTGAATTAGCTCCTGTGAAAGACGCTAGCTTTGCACTGCTAGCTGCAGAGTGAGGCCAAGGTTTTCAAAAGCAACTAGTGCTTTTGGGTCCCTCCATTCTAGGCCCTTTGGGGTGGTCTGATTTTCAGAAAGTGCTGACCCCATGCCACTGGAGAAACAGGCCCCCTGTATGATATCTCTTGTGGGGCAGCTTAAGATAGAGGCAGATAAATCACTAGTGACTTCAGAGAAATCTCCACCTGCAGTCACTCTTTACTCAGAGTCCAGGTACAGCACAAACATCAGGAGAGAACGCTTCCTGCACAACACTACCAATGTCCCTCCACCTTGACCTGGAAAAGGTAGTACAGTCTCTCTGGTCTGGTCAAAACTCTGGCCCCTTTGCTATCAACCAGGAGGCCAACTAGTGATGACTTTTGTCTGCGGACATTTGTCTACCAGGCATAACACTGAGACCGACCAACCAAACTCATTTTGCATAGGCCATCCAATAGCCTTTACATGGTAGCAACTTTCAGTTACACTCACTCCTGCTCCAGGATGGGTTGAAGCAGAAGATGAAAGGCTCTTTATCCCATTACTAATCCCGCAGCCATCCAACCTCCAAGAAAGACTAAATTATAACATGCAGGTAAGCCCACTCTACTTCCTGCTGCTATGTAACATGGGAAAAGAACTGTGACCCTGACTCCAACAAGACCAATGGTCTCACTAGGGAGAGCCCTAAACCCGCTGCATTCCACAGTGGACACAGACTTACTGCAATCCTAGGACTAGTGAAGATGATGATTCCATCTCTAAGCTACCAAAGAGCACTGTAAATTGCCATTTTCAAACTGTTTCGTCCTAACACTTCTATTCTCAACAGTGCTCATCCTGAAAACGAGGAGGGGCCAGGCAGGAAATTGAAAAAGAAAGGAAAGCAAACCAAACACGCAAGCATT
Organism: Mesoclemmys tuberculata; assembly: GCA_007922155.1. Classification (NCBI taxonomy): domain Eukaryota; kingdom Metazoa; phylum Chordata; order Testudines; family Chelidae; genus Mesoclemmys; species Mesoclemmys tuberculata. Next base: position 137,425 of record ML675651.1, read on the forward strand.
CCAAGGAAAGAGAGCAAGGTTTCCTAATGCGGGACACAGCAGAGAGCACTCTGGAGGATTTCACACTGAAGGAGTAGAGCAGTGGTTCCCAACCTTTTTGAGTGAAAGCCCCACTAGTAAACACTAGGTAAAACACATGCCCCCCACCTCACCCCCACAAGCCATAAACAGATATAAGCCCTATAAACACATATAGTGATAATTCTAATTACATAATAATAAAATATTACTCTTACCTGAGTAGGAAGCTAAGCCTATCCTGGCACAGCCGCCACTGCACACCATGTGGCCCCGCCTCTTCCCATCCCTCATGGATTGAAGGTAATGGAGATGGGCTCTAGCGGGTTGCCCAGAGCTGCTCCAGGCCCCACCTGTGTGGGGCTGCGCCTCTCCGGCCAGGAGCCTGGCCAGTGTGGGGTTGTGGACGGCTGCTCCTCCATTCTGGTTGGTGTGGAACTCAGGGGGGCTAAATTACCTCAACATTACTGAAGCCTCATGGACCCCCTATAATCTTTGGCACTCTCGCCCCCCCCACCTCCAGGTTGGGAACTGTTGGAGTAGAGAAATTCACAGATTAGGATATTACCAAGAAATGGAAACTCCCTCTTAAAAAATAAAGGGGAGTTTAATGCTAAAGCAAGGTGCCGGCTAGACAGCCTTAGGCCCGGTCTACACTTATCTTTGCGATTTGGCAGCAGTCAACAGGATACACGCAAGTGACATACTTGCGTATCTCCCGTTGACTTTGCAGTGTCTCCTCTGCACACCGTTCACACTGCGCTGCCTCAAAGGGAACAGCGTTCCCTTCGACGCAGCGCTACGCCACTTACCGGGGTGGTTTTCCTGCGTTGCTTGCTGGATCAACTGAGTGTGTCTACGCAGACCGCTCAGTTGATCCAGAGCAATCGATCTGACGGCGGTGAATTTGCCACTGTCAGTGTGGACCCAGCCTTAGAGACCAATGTTCTCTGTTTAACCAGGGGACAGGTACAGAATAGGCAATAGTAGTACATCTTGACAGAGTGTCTCAACCCTACCTTAGAGAAAATCCCTCTGAAGTTGAAAGGTTAGTTTGTTATTCATGGGTCACCATCCTTGGCCTCTTATCTGAAACTGCCAAGTCCAGGAGACCCGTTAGGTCAGTTTTGGTAGTGACAGTGTTGGCAACATAGATTCTTTCACCGTGGGAACTACTCTGAGACCCCTAGCTCATTTCACATGAGTCACCGAAAGGGTGGTAGTAATTTTAAGTCATTTCTAAGCTGAGTTGAATTAGAATCATCATCCAAGAGATGAAGGCTCCATAGTCTATTATTAATTCAGAGCCAGCCAGTCCCCCTCCAAGTGGCTGAGAGAAATGCATATAATTCATCGGTGTTTTTTCTCTGAAACCATTTTGGCGCTGTATCCCCACTGAACCAATGACAGGGTTCCAGGAATGTGGGCCATGTGATAATGTGATCCATGTGACTTTTACTGATCCATGGCACTGAGATTTTAGAACTCTCTGGGAATATCTCAGTTTGAAATCACTAACAGGGACTCGGATACCATTCTGGCCATTAGAGCTGCTCTCCACATCAGTATAAACTAAGGTGACCAGAGAGCAAATATGAAAAATCTGGACACTTTGTCTTGTATATGCAGATAACCCCCCTTTCCTCCAAAGAAAAGCCCCTAATATTGGGAAATCTGGTCACCCTATTGTATAAATCTTGCTGAGACCTGACTGCACTTTTTGATGGCTGAGTTCTGTTTCAGCTGTGGTTGATGCAATGAAGTATTAATGCGGCAGCATGGATTAAAACACTAAAATATCTTGCATTTTTATAACCTCTACCAACCCAAAGAGTTTTATAAACAAACTGATGTACGAACAAGGGAGTCATTTTATCCACCACTGGCATGCAGTCACCTGAGGCAAGACATAGCAGCTACCTATTTAACTGTTGACAGCAATACCACTCAACCAACAAGGAAGCAAGGAATAACTCTTCCAGATGAAATTGCAGAGAGAATTTAGTTCCTTGTTGAACTTTGGTCCAGACACCAAGGTTACACTCCTTTCCTTCTTACCAAAGTCTCAAGGAATTTGTAAGGAACAAAACTGATCAGGAAAATTTGAACAATTCACACAGGCTGGCAGATTCTAAATTAACTTTAAACACCCACGTAAAAGACCTGGTCTTCACATAAGACATCTCAATAGAAAACTCTTTTCAGTGCATGATCATGATGAAAAAAACAAACAAGAGGGTAGACTGCTTTAAGCAATTGAGAATAACACTAAAAATACAATGTTCTGACATATATTGGTGGCACACGCTCATCTTAAATGCATGTTCAGTTATGATTAGCCCATCTCAAAAAGACACAATTGAAGTAAAAAAGGTCTAAAGAAGGACAATGGTGGTTTTTCCATGTCTTAATTTTTACACCAGGACGGATTAAAAAGATCAGCTCAACAGCTTAGATGAGAACTAAGGAAGAAGGGACACAGTGATACATAAAAAAAATGAAGGCTACGGAGTAGATAAATTGGTGCTGCTAATTTACCCTCCTTAATAGTACAACAACTAGGGGATATAGTCAATGAAATTAAAAGGTAAATTTAAAATGGATATAAAACAGTACATTTATATTTATAATAAAAAATCCATAGCTACATTAATTAGGATAAAAATGTGGGAGAGATATTAAACACTTATGCTTCAGGGTATAAGACAACCACTAAGTGCCTGGGGCTATGAAGAAACTACTCCCGTGAGCATGTTATTTCATACTTGTCCCACATGGGTTTTACTCCTCTGTCTGAAGCATCGGTATGGCCACTGTTAGAGACAGGACACGGGACTAGACAGGCCTTTGATCTGACAACTCCTACATTCACATCTCATTTTAAGACTATAGTTACACCCAGTTACCAACCCCACTGGGACATTAGTCCAGTACCAACTCAAAGCACTACTTCCTGCAACATCGAGGCAGATCTCAGAGGACTCATTCACATACTGACACAGTATGTCCCTATTTAGTTTAAGCAAGTGCTAAAGGGATCCTAGCACAAGTCGGCAGGCAAAAATAGTTTTAAAGACCTTATTTGAATAGCTGTAAAATGGCTAGCAATAAAAAGCAGAGGGCCTGATTTTCAGAAGGGTAGAGCACCCATAGGAATTTGTAAGGAACAGAACATTTGACTTCAATGCTCAGAATTTCTGAAAATCAGGTCCCTACCACATAGAATTCCCTGAAGGTGAGGCACACGTTAGAAAGGAGGACACAAAGCTGGGGAGCTTTTCCAGTGTAACTAACTGTGCTGCCAACAATTCACAGGAGAACTCCACAGAAGCAGATGAGAGCGTAACTGCAAAAGGTAGAATGGAGGAGTCTGGTCAGATTGAAGTCATCACATCAGTGATTTAGGGATTTGCATACTGTTTGCTATAGCAGGTGAACATCTATATTAAAGTACCTGAGAAGAAGCTAGTAAAGGGCAATAAGGTGAGATCATTCCCATTCAAAGTTAAAATGATTACTACACCAAGATGCAAATAAATACACTGGGAGGTGTACAGCAACATGCTATCCCTAAGCAGCATTGCACCGATGCAAAGTAACTCACCTATCCGAACAGCCTTGCTAGGGGACCATATTTCCTACCGTTAGTGACGCAACAAGGCTCATTTCATACCTGAGAAAACGGTAACATTTTATACACTGCAAGTAACCTCCCCTGTAAAGTGCTTTATTAAGAGATTTTGAGTGTTTATGCTATCCCAACTCACTGCAGCTCAACAGATTTCTCTCTAGATCAGCGGTTCTCAACCTGTGGGTCGCGACCCCGGCGGGGGTCGAACGACCAAAACACAGGGGTCACCTAAAGCCATCGGAAAATACATATTCGCTGTGCCCTTGCAAAGACCGCCCCAAGAATTTCTGAATTGGTAAGCAAGAAGCAACCACAACCATCTCACTAAATTTGGCAGCATACTGTTGCAAAATATTGCACTGTTGTTTACTGTTATTATATTTAAACCCATGCTATGCCATGGTGAAATGTTATTTGGAATTGTTGTTATATTTAAACCTATGCTATGCCATGGTGAAATGTTATTTATTGGAATTAGTAATAAATATTTCTCAACATATAATTAAATATTGTTTTTGTGATTAATCACTATGTTTAAATTATGTTTGATTTGTAGCAATGAGAATACATAATGCATATCAGGTATTTACATTCCGAATCATAACTGTAGCAAAATTACAGTTTTGAAGTAGCCACCAAAATTATTTTTTGGTTTGGGGTCACCGCAATATGAGGAACTGTATTGCGGGGTCACGGCATTAGAAAGGTTGAGAACCACTGCTCTAGATGATTATTGACACGTCTGTGGCACTAAAAGTGCTTTACAATGTGATTAAGCCCCATGACTTCCACACCCTTGTGGTATGCATCAGTGTTATCACCACTACTTACATTAGCAGATGGGGAAATTGAGGCACAGCAAGACAGTGAGACTTGCCCAAAGTCTCACAAGTCAATGGCAGCCTCCTCACTAACCACTCTACAAGCTTTGCTTAAAATCAAAAGAGATTTTTTATATATGTGTGTGTGTGTGTGTGTGTATATATATATATATATATGGAGAAATTACTTCTTGTTTTGATTTATAAAAATGCATCTACCCTACACTCCCTCCTAAGTGAATACCTAGGTAGAGATAAAAAGTGAACTCCTGGCCCCGCTCCACTGGTGTAAATGGTAAAATTCCCCATGACTTCAGTGATGTCAGGATTTCCTTCAAGGTTCCTATGTATTACCCAGATTGTAAGCGCTTTAGGTCAAACACCCTCATTGTGTTCTCTGCGCAGCACCTAGCACAATAGGAACCTGTCCTTGACTGGGGTGTATATTTGGGAAATATTATACAAGACAGAGGAAGTGATTTCTAAAGTTTTTGAAAAAAACCCGAGCTCAGGATTTCTTGCATTGTGATTGTGCTAGCTATGGATGGATGCCATGGTGGTGTAAGACTTAAATCACAATCTTCATCATCTCACAAATCTCTCTGAAAATTAATTTTTAACAAGACTGACAGACAGATGCAAATGTCAGTCTTTCAAAATGCCTATTGTTTTCATGAAAAGTTCAAAACTTTTTTTCCCCTTTTCATGAGATTATTAAAACCATTTTATATGGATTATGCAACTCAGTACAGGCCCCTAGTAATAGACTTCATTGCAAAATTGCCATATGACTGGGAAACAATGGCTTCTTTATTAACAATTTCAATACTCTTGAAAGGAAATGTTGTCGGAGGAAACACCTTTACTGAAAGGTTTATTGCTACATTTTGTGCTTCTGTTGTGTAATGTTTTACAAATTGCATCACCTTGTGAACAGTAAGAATTAGGTCTCAGAGGCTAGAGGCTGCATGCATGCCAGAGAAGTTAATATGTAACAAACAATGCAGGAGACCTTTGTTCAGAATGTGGCACACTGAAATTTCACACTAAGAAAACGTACTCTTTTTAGCATCTCTATGCTTTCCAGTTATTCATTCACATATTTTATTAGTACATTTGTCATGCAAAGTTTGACGCAGCAAAAAGGTTACTTTTAACATTTGTATATTTTAACAAAAGGACTCTAGTTTTATTACTTATTACTACTTGATGTACTGTTGCCAAGTAGTATGAAATAATAAATAATCAAATAAGTAATGTTTTACATTCATATAAGGTCTTTCATCCCACACTGTTACACAAACCATACACAGGGATCAACTCATCCATCACTAAAATCAACCTACCTGGGGTGAAACGTGACAGTCCTTTGATAGCACACCAGAATCCCTAGCACAATAGTTTAAGATAGAAAGAGAAGTGCCAAACTGAAATTTCAAGTTGGCATTCACCACAACACTGCATTAACACACCTCCCCTTATGAAAATTGCCATTAGATATTTAATGACATCATATAGGCTGTGTTATGTTTTTCACACTCAAAGAGCAGTCACACATCTTCACTCTGAACGACTTATTTTAGATCAAGAGACACAACAGAACAAGAAGGAACAAAAGAAAAGTCTCTCTGAGAAAGTATAACATGTGCCTCCTCGGGGGACCCTCTGTGACAACTTTGCATCATAAAATGGCAGCAGCCCCTATGAACCGCAGACTCTTACAACGTTACAAGTGCAGTTCATCAAAAATTCAGTCAAATAATTATATGCATCACTAGCAGGATCTCCAGCTGCACAGCAGCTCCTAAAACCATTGCAGCACTAAGTACCCCTGTAGTCATACCCTACACAGTATTGCAATCATCTCTGTACAAGATATGCCTTGTGAGGTACCGTTTGAAAAGTGGTAACTGACCGATCATTAATAGTCTTGTGTGATGTATGTATGTGATGGGTGTTAAGAATTATGAATATATGCTGAAATGATCACTAAAATGTGTTCCAGCCAGGCATGTCAGTGGTAAACAGTTCTGCGCCCAGGTCATGAATACAAATGAGACACGGTAGACCAGGGACAATCAGACTGCAATTTACATATGCGATAAACAGAACCATCAGAGGTCACAAGGTGCTTGTGGGTCAGCATGTCCGGACCTGCTTGGTCATCAGCCAGTGAAGGTGCATTGGCATGCCCAATGAACAAAGCTATCAAGCTAACAAGGGAGGGAAGAGACAGCATGGTGTCTACATCCAGGAGGAGAGAGAAGCTTGGGCTGGGTTTTACTTTTCAGAAGAATCCATTTCAAAGTTTACTGGTCTATAAAGACGGGGGCTGACTCTCAAGTGAGGCCAGAGGTCTTGCACTCAGAAAGATAAGTCCTTCATCCAAGAGGGGGTTGAATTCTCTGGAACCGAATATAGGTGAGAAGCATGCTTAGACAAAGCTCTTCCCCCTAAGACAAGAGAAGCTGCATCTTGTATTTTTGTGGAAGGTCCTGACTGAGGTAATCAGCCATGGCTGAGAAGAAGAATGACTGGTGAGAGAAACCGTCTTGAACAAAGCCTGTATCTTGCTAGATTAAGATTTAGACTTTTAGATGCATGCTTTCACTTTTATTTGCTTGTAACCCTTTCTATCTTTATTTCTTTTACTTGGCATCACTTAACCTATATTCTACTGTTAATAAATGTTTCATTTTGCTATAAACCAACTTAATGAACGTTTAAAGGGCAGGGTGTATTCATCGCAGCTAAGTTAATAAGCTGTGGGGTATTTTTGTCTCTTTAGAAGAACAAACGAACCTTACTATTCCTCTGAGCTGTCCAGGAGAGGGCTGGACACTTCAGGGCACACAGTTCTGAGGTAATTTGAGACTGGAGTGTGTTGGGGTCACCCTGCAAGCAGTGACTAAGGCTGGTGAAAGCCAGAGTCGGGCCATGGGGCTGTAGATAGGCTCCTGGGGTCAGAGTGCTGACTCAGGGCTACCTAGCATACAAACACTCGGGGTCTGACCTGTGTACTGGTAGGCTGGTTGTGAACAGCCCAGGCTGGAAGCTACAAAACCAAAGTATTATGAGGCACCCACAGTTACAGAGCAAGTGATGACACAACCCCTCACTGGTCTGGATTGCACCCTAGAATGTGACAACCATGATGCAGCATTAGTTTAAGTATCAACTTCAAGGGATCAATGCTTTCTTTGAATCAACAACAGCACAATCCATAGAGAGCCATCTATGGAACATACACAAAGTATCTGTCTAGCCTGACATTGCTTAGTTTACGAGATTACCACAGTAAAAGGTGGTACCTTCCATTTCTATAAAGTTGGATCTCAATTAGCTGAATTTCTGCTGCCTGAACCTTTTTAACAATTGTATCTGTGTCCCCCTATGTCTATCAAGCAATTGTAAGCAATTTGTACAGATAAATGGTGTTACTTCCTTACTGGTTCTAAGCCATTTAACCAAGTCATTTCATTTCATTGCTATGATGCTGGACAAGAGAAAGAAAGGTTATCAGTAGCAAAGATTCTTGTAGATTGTTAACACCCAGCCGCACAATTGGGGAATATCAGGGCATACTTGAAATTTTAGAAAATGGATAGAAAACACAGTAACAAATGGCTCTCTCAGAGGACAAATGAAGAACATCTTGGTATGAAATCAAGGCGTCCCACTTCAAGAGATCATTGACATGCACGTGGAGACCACTTCTGAGCATATGCCCACCACCACCACAGTCCTACACTAGAAAAATTAGTAGCCATATTACCGCAGCTGCACCAGCAGTAGCAACAGCATATAAACTACTTTTTACACAAGGCTGAGATGTTTGTACTCAGACCCTGACAACCCACTCAGATGCACAGCTTTGCCTGGGCATTGCTCACAGCGTCTCCAATATGCCTAGTAACTTTCCTAGCATGGACGTGCCCCAACAGGCAGAATCCCTTCAGATGCCATTGACAGGAATTTAGAATAGGTGGGGTGGGGAAGATACTTCAACACAGATGCCTAAGACCAAATGGAATGGCCTTGTAGATGGCCCAAGATTTGCATGAACCAGCTCCAGAGAAACACGCTTTATAAAAATCCCATATGAAATTGTTCACAAAGTGTTAACTACTTGTACTGTATCGGTTTGGTGACAGTGAGAGAAATCAAAGCTGCCCTGTAGGTCTGTGACAGCAGTTTTTCAGAGACTGCTGACTAAACAAACTCCTGAACACGCCCCCCCCCACACTGTTCAGCTCTTCAAAAATCTATCATACAGCGTGTGTGTACTACTCCTGCTCTTTTAGAAAGCTTGGCTCTTTACCCTTCCATCAAGGGCTTGGGGAATATATATTTTGGGAAAGGTTATGTATTGAATAGTACTGTTCATATCATAGTTATTCATGAAAGAGGATTTTACAGGAGTTGGGTTTGTGGCAAAAGCTTTAAAGAACTTTAAAAATCACAAAATAACTCAAATTACAGGGCTCACTGATCATGAAAGGAGACTCTGCCTTTTATGTAGCTGAAGATCGATTGTATGAAGATGTGTCTTAGTTTTGTACAAATAGTAGATAGCATTTGGATAATGGCTTTGTGCACTTTGACAATGAAGGGCCCAGTGAAGGAAGGTGCTGAGTGTCTCTGACTCCTACTGAAGTCAGTGGGAGCAGAGGACATTCAGAATCAGAATCACTTCACAAAATCAGGACCAAAGCCGCTAATCAGGACCATTTCAGACAGAATGTGCAAGGGGAGTACACTTCAAAGTGCATTCCCTGGGCCAGGTGTATTAAGGCACTTAAAGAAGCAGATAGATGCCTAGTGGGATTTTCAAAAGCACCTAGGCACCTAACTCCCAATGATTTCAATAGGAGTTAGGCACCCAGGCCCTTCTGAAAATCCCATTAGGCACCTACCTGCTCCTTTAGGCACCTAAATACCATTGAAAATCTGGCCCTAAGTAATTACATTATTTCTGAAAATGGGACTTAAGTGTTTTTGAAAATATTATTCAATGTGTGTGTGAACATGAGAGAAGGGCTCAAACTTGAGCTGTGAGTCTGAATGCTCTCAAACTGTGGGCATGTGCTTTGCCTCTCAATCCATATCAGGATCTAAACTTCCCCTAAACCTAATCTAAACCATCTGAAGCCAAACCTTCACCAGGATCCTAACTTCCCCTTAACTTTTTGAAAGGTTGAATCCAGGTCTGCATCTAAAGCCTCACTTTTCTTCTTACTCCCATCTCCAACTAAAATACTCAAGTTGTGAACTTTGCGTAACTCTTATATTTATGTGATATGTTTGCAGATGGCTCTCTCTTTCTCAGGAAGGTGCAAAAATTAAGGGTTGTTGGTTTTTTCTGAATGCTTGATTTATGTCTAAATTTCTTTAAGAGTGTATGAACTGTAAAAGTTACATTCTTATCTACACCACCTTAACTGACTACTAATATACTTTTAAACAGTTAGGTTTTATTAGTGGTATAGTCTTGGCATGTATTTTTTGGTAACTTTTACAGTTTAGCAACCTTAACTTTAAGTAAACAAAGTTTTTTGTCTGTGTATGTCCTCTAAGCTGTATAACACATATGCTGACCAAGAGATGAACATTTAGAATATTACTGTATGGAAAACAAGAGACTGGTTTTAGCTATTTTTTACGTACCAAAAAACTCCCTTGTTAGCACACCACCACATAACTGCTCCACATCCCTCAGTTACATTGATGCTACTCCTTGACTTCAAACAGGCAAAGGACAGAAAAATTGGATCTAGGTTTTTTCAGGTCAAACTTTGAGCCACTCCTTACTATATGTTATCACCAGTAAATATATACTGACACAAACATGCAAGGATATACACACATATATAGATGAATAATTAAGGGCCTAATAAAGTAAAATGAAGCATTCACCAGTTGGGTTTAACTGCACTCTCATCACTCTAATTATACCAAAAATAAAACAGAAGTTATAATTTTATGAATGAAAATGTGCTGATTCTCATTATGACCAATATTTCAGGCTCCATTGCATCTCCACCCTCCTAACTCAAATCAGTCACTAGAGTTATTCATTAACTCTGATGTGTTTAGTGGCTGGCTAAAATGTGGAGTAGTTTGCAGAACAAAGCCAAGAGGTCAGGGTCAAACTACAGGGAGCAAGTGACAATGAACTGATTTGATTTTTTTTTTTTTTAAAGTGACTTCCTCATTTTTCAGCCTCACAGACAGAGTACTACCAGGCAGCACTGAAAAGTTAGTGTGCAGAATTAACAAATTTGACTAAGTTATTTTAAAATAATGTTTGTAGCAACACTTGGTACCTAGTTGGTCATTCAGCTTTTCCTGTGCCTACAATGGTCCACAGCAGTAACTCTGCAGCTGGGGTGCTATTTGTGGGAGGAAAGCTATAGTCTGTCCCACACCAGTGGCCTTGGACTAAGTCAGCATCCCGCACCATCCTGGTCAGTGAAAATTTTGCTATCAACTTAGACTCATAGACTATAAGGTCAAAAGGGACCATTACGATCATCTAGTCTGACCTCCTGCACAACGCAGGCCACAGACCTTCATCCACCCACTCCTGTAATAGACCTCTAACCTAAGGCTGAGTTACTGAAGTCCTCAAATAATGATTTAAAGATTTTAAGGTACAGAGAATCCATCTGCAAGTGACCCGTGCCCCATACTACAGAGGAAGGCAAAAAACCTCCAGGGCCTATGCCAATCTGCCTGGGGGAGTATTCCTTCCTGACCCCAAATATGGTGATCAATTAAACCCTGAGCATGTGGGCAAGACTTACCAGCCAGACACCCAGAAAGATTCTCTGTAGTAACTCTGAACCCACCTCATCTAACATCCCTTCACAGGCCATTGGGTATGTTTACTGCTAGTAATATAAGATCAGTCAATTGCCCATTATCCATTAGTTCTTGTGTCCACATTGCTGCTCAACTTAAATAACTCCTCTCCCTCCCTGGTATTGCTCTCTATAAATACATGAGAGGGATAAATCATATCTCCCCTCAACCTTCTTTTGATTAGGCTAAACAAGCCAAGCTCTGAGTCTCCTCTCATTAGGCAGGTTTTCCATTCCTCGGATCATCCTAGTGGCCCTTCTCTGCACCTGTTCCAGTTTGAATTCATCTTTCTTAAACATGGGGGACCAGAACTGCACACAGTATTCCAAATGAGGTCTGACCAACGTCTTGTATAACAGTACTAACACCTCCCTTTCTCTACTGGAAACACCTCACCTGATGCATCCTAGGACCACATTAGCTTTTTTCACGTCCACATCACATTGGCAGCTCATAGACATCCTGTGACCAACCAATATGGCCAGGTCCTTCTCTTCCCTGTCACTTCCAACTGATGTGTCCCAGGTTATAGAAAAAAATCTTGTTAATAGTCCCTAAGTGCATGACCTTACAATTTCCATTATTAAATTTCATCCTATTTCTATTACTCCAGCTTAAAAGATCATCCAGATCTTCCTGTATGATATCCCAGTCTTTCCCTGAATTAGCAATACCTCCCAATTTTGTAACATCTGCAAACTTTATTAGCACACACTCACTTTTTGTGTGAAGGTCAGTAATAAAAAGGTTAAATAAGATCGGTCCCAAGACCGATCCTTGAGGAGCTCCACTAGTAACCTCCCTCCAAGCCTGACAGTTCACCCTTCAGTATGACCCATTGTAGTATCCCCTTTAACCAGTTCCTTATCCACCTTTCAATTTTCATATTAATTCCCATCTTTTCCAAGTTAACTAATAATTCCCCATATGGAATGTTATCAAATGCCTCACTGAAATCTAGGTAAATTAGATCCACTGCCTTTCCTTCATCTAAAAAAATCTGTTATCTTCTCAAAATAGGAGATCAAGTTGGTCTGGCATAATCTACCTTTTGTAAAACCATGTTGTATTTTGCCCCAATTACCATTAACCTCGATGTCCTTAACTACTTTCTCTTTCAAAAATTTTTTCCAACACCTGGCATACTACTGAGGTCAAACTAACAGGCCTGTAATTATCCAAATCACTTTTTTTCTCTTTCTTAAAAATAGTAACTATGGTAGCAATTCTCCAGTCATACGATACAACCCAAGTTTACAGATTAATTAAAAATCCTTGCTAATGGGCTTGCAATTTCACATGCCAGTTCCTTTAATATCCTTAGATGGAGACTATCCAGGCCCCCAATTTGGTTCCAGTAAGCAGTTCAAGTTTGGCTTCTACCTCAGATGTGGTAATTTCTACCTTCACATACTCAAACCCATTAGCCCCTCTGACACTATCCCTAAGCTCTTAGTCAGTCTCATTAAAAACTGAGGCAAAGTATTTGTTTAGATATTGGGCAAGGCCTAGATTATCCTTAACCTCCACCCCCTATCCTCGGTGCTTAGTGGTCCCACTTCTTTTTTGTTTTCTTCCTGTTTATATAGCTATAGAACCTTTAACTATTGGTTTTAATTCCCTTTGCAAGGTCCAACTCTACTTGGCTTTTGGCATTTCTCACTTTATCCCTACATGTTCTGACCTCCAAGAGATATCTTTCCTTGCTGATTCCTCCCATCTTCCACTCCTTGTAGGCTTTCTGCTTTCTCTTAATCACCTGTTTGAGATGCTCGCTCAGCCAGCTTTGTCTACAAACTTTGCCTATGAATTTTTTCCCTTTCCTTGGGATGCAGGTTTCAGATAGTTCCTGCAACTTTGACTTGAAGTAATTCCAAGCCTCTTCCACCTTTAGATCCATGAGTTCTTCAGTCCAGTCCACTTCCCTAACTATTTCCCTTCATTTTTTAAAATTAGCCCTTTTGAAATCAAAGACCATAGTCATAGGTCTATTTTTGTTTATCCTTCCATTTAGTTTGAACTGAATTAGCTTGAACCAAGGTTGTCCCCCTACAACTAACTCTTCTACGATATCCTCATTACTCACCAATACCAAATCTAAAATGGCATCCCCTCTTGTTGGCTCAGCAACTGTTTGATGGAGTATGTCAGCTATCACATCCAGGAAAATCTGAGCCCTATTTTATTACTAGCACTAATCTTCCAGTCTATACCTGGAAAATTAAAATCTCCCATAATCACAGTTCCCAGGAGTATTTACTTCATTTAAAATATTAAGAAGGTATCCATAGAATATTAAGAAGATATCCATATCCAAACCGGATCCTGGTCGTCTGTAGCACACCCAAGCACTATCCCAAGGGAAGCTCTAGCAGTTTTCTTTCCCAATGTGATTTTTGCCCAGACAGATTCTCTGTCTTATCAATTCTAACTTCTTTACAGTCTACTTCATCACTGATATACAATGCTACTCCACCACCTTTGCCTTTATTTCTGTCTTTCCTAAACAGCATGTATCCATCAATACCTGTACTCCAGTAATGACTACTATTCCACTGTGTTTCTGTTATTCCTATATCTGGTTTCACTTCCTGTACCAGTAGCTCTAGTTCCTCCATTTTGTTACCCAGACTTCTAGCATTGGTGTACAAACACCTTCATTTTTGCTGTTTGGCTTTGCTCACATTCCTTACATGATCCACCACAGTCATTCTATTGCCAGTGTGAGCCCTCCCCAGGAGCTGTGCAAACAAATCAGATGTAGACTCCTTGTTCTATTGTACAAGTAAGATAGAGAGAAAGGTTTATGATAAAGGTATAGTACTGTTTAGTGTGGCATAAATGGACTCCATCTTGTTAGTTTCTTGCAGTGAGCTCTTTCCTGAAAACCTGTACTAGTGAACCTAAAAATATCTTGATAAATTCTCTGTGTGTGAGTGAGGAATGTATGTGCAGGGCATAAAAAGACACCAACCTAAAACTGCTCTAACAACAGAAAGGGGATTGAAGACACCAACTGCCATCCTAACCCTGAAGGCTGAAGAATACCCATCAATGACTCTATAATGCAAATTAACGACCCTGAAGTGCAGAAGGATCCACCCTGGGAACAAAGAAAGTATAGAAATAAGAGGACAGTCATGCTTTCAATTAGTTGGTGATTAACAACTATACTGAACCCAGAGGCAGCATGACACAGCAAGGCCCATAGACATACATGAGAGCCAGCAAGTATAGAAGATGGGTAAAAACATGGAAACTTTGGGTCTCGTTCTGCAATTGTCATCTCAGAGCATCAGATTCATATCTGACAGAGGCCTGGCCCCCTCCTTGTGCCCAGCCTAGTTGGCCACTAGGCTGGTTCGTGCAACACATAAAAGGACTGGTAATTATAACACACCAGCTTGCAAAACTTTATGAATGTGTGTGTGTGAATGTGCCTGCTTTTTAATATTCTTACATGTACAATAAATGTGCCATATTGCCTTGTCCCCCTGAATAAGATCCTGCCAGTCTTTTCTAAATATAACACCAGTATTAGACTGGAATCTACACCACCCTTCTTCTGCATGACCATTCTCCAACCCATGCCTGTGTCCTTTCCTTTTTCATTTTCCTCCCTCTCAATGCTAAAATCAGGCGTGGAGATCACCCAGGTATCTTCCAACCATCTCCCCCAACTCTCTAGTTTAAAGCTCTCAATCAGTTGTCCAATCTCCATCTGAGAAGTCTATTTCCATCCCTCTTCAGGTGAAGTCCATCCCAAGAGAACAGTCCTCTCTGTTCATGAATGCCTCCCACTGGCCATATATCCCAAAGTTCTCCTTATAGCACCACTGCCTGAGCCATCTGTTGATCACCAGAATCTTGTCCTTCGTTGTCCTCCTCTAGGGCAGGCAGAATCCCACTGAAGATAACCTGAGTCTCCATTTTCTTAAGAATCTTTCCCAGCCAGGCATAGTTTCCTTTGATTCATTCCAGTGAGAATCTAGCTGTATCATTTGTTCCCACATGAAGGACAATCAGTGGATTCTTTCCCACTCTCACTAGGATCCCCTTCAGCCTCAGATCCACATCCTGTATCCCAGCATCAGGCAGACAGCACACCCTTCTGTTCTCCAGATCAGCTCTGGTTACAGGCCTGTCTGTTCTTCTCA
The DNA here is from genome assembly GCA_007922155.1 of Mesoclemmys tuberculata. Classification (NCBI taxonomy): domain Eukaryota; kingdom Metazoa; phylum Chordata; order Testudines; family Chelidae; genus Mesoclemmys; species Mesoclemmys tuberculata. The sequence continues at coordinate 152,916 of ML675651.1, forward strand.
GGAGGGATTCCCCAGTCACGTAGACCTGCCTTTTCCTGGTGATGATGCGATTCTCCAGCCTCTCCCCTGTTCTTTCTGGCTGCAAGTCCTCTCGGCTTCTATTCTCCCTTTCAATCTTCTGCAACCCATCCTGGATCCTCCTGGGGCTTTTATTTGGTGGTATCACCATTGTTCATCCACTCTTTGTATAGGATTAGCTGCTCTTCTCTTCTTCCTTGCTATCCCACCTTCAGTTACTGCTTGCTGTGCCCCTTCTTCATTTTCCAACTCCGCAAATCTCTTCCTGAGCTTGGTTTCTTCTTTACTAGCTCGTCTTTTCCTGTGCCTGGCTCTCATAGTCACATGCTTCCACTGGCCACTTTCCTCACCCAGCAGTCTCCCCTCAAATTCTTTGGTCTGGGCTTTTGCCCTCAGCCTCCTCAGAGAAATCTGGCCCTCAGTTACCTACTTCTGTCTGTCTCTTTTAAGAGGTTGGAGTACTTTGCTTTCTCTCTGGATAAGCCAGACAGCAATTGCCCCAAATAATACTCTCCAAATCCACTTCAGATCAATCTTTAACCACCATTATTGGTAATAATGCAGAAGGAGAGAGATATTAAAATAACCAACATGTAGAAATATGAATACCTAAATGAATCCTATGGGAATCACTGGTAGTCTGGTACTAAACATAGCACTCAAATATCAGTTGAAAAGTCTGTAACAAGGCAAAAAGTGTTTCCTCTCTCTCACAGCCTAAAGCAGTCTCTCCTTTCTTCATCTCAGCATAAACTGATCACATACCCCTAAGGACAAGGTGACAGGGTAACTGGATGTCCCTTCTTCATCTCAGTTTGGTTATACAAGGGCAAATATCACAAATCTGCACTAGTATTTGGGGACTGCCCCATTCTCAGTTTCCTGTCTGCCAAATGGGGACAAACAATACTCCCTCTGACCATCTTGTCTATTTAGAATGTAAGTTCTTTGGGGCAGGGATTTTCTCATACTGTGTATCTGTACAATGCCTAGCAAAGTGGGGCCCCAATCTTGACTGAGACCTCTAGGTATCATGATAATACAACCAATGAATAATCCTCCTCCTGCTCTGGTCAATAACACATAGGCTTAAAAATTTTCCTTTTACAAACATACAGGGCCAAATTCACCCTCCTGGAGTAGAAGGCTACTCTGTGCATCCCTTGTGAACACAGGATATTTGCACTAGAAGACGGATTCATCAGAGGAGGGCAAGTGAGGTGTAATAATCGGTTAAGGTTGCCAAGGAGCCCTGGGTTAGAGGCTGCCTGGACTATGCCGTGAATGAGCACATATGCTTTTAGTCTGGCTCTGTCCACTTTTGAGGCTGCAACAGCTGGCTGCAGACCACCCCTCCGACAGACAAAAGGCTGCAGACAATTTACACCACTGCACTCTCCCTCCAAGCGGACTTACTGCCTCCAGGCTTGCAGCCTGTGTTTCAACAGCCAAATCTGGCAGGACCCAGGAGGTGAAATTAATCCATGTCTTATTCAGCACAAAACAAAATAGAGCTATATACAGCAGGGGGAAAATAAAGCTCATAAAATTTCCCACCATTATTTTTAAACACTAATTTCATGCTTTGCTTTTTGCCAAAAACGTAGCAGAAAACTTTGCTAGAAGATTTTCACATTTGGATAAGACATTTCTGGAAGCAACCTGACCAAGCCCAGAGAGAGTCAGCTCAGAGTCGGAGGTGAAACTCAGAAGTTCCTGACTCTCTTGTCTGTACCCAGGTCACTAGAGCTGATTTTTTAAACACGTATCCCAGGGTGGTGATGCAGTGCAGAAATAATTCCAGACCAAGGTCTGGCTTTTATTCAGGTAGAAAAGCGACTGCTAGGGTTGAGTTCCTCCTCCAATTGGGCATTAAAGTGGTTTGTTCCCACATTGGCACAGAACTCAATGGAGTTATACCAGTGATGAATTTAGCCTAGTCTCTCTCACAACTAATCAAGTATCCAGCAATGGCAAACCAAGGTTTAATGGTTGCAACGTCTGCAGCATCATAACAGCAGCAGGCTGTAAGCAAATTCACCATCAAAACGTCTGAAACTGACTAGATCCTGCCAGTTCCACTATGTAGTGATGGGGAGCCATGAGTGGGGACCCAGAAGTCTGTCTTCCTACTAGACAGTGAATTCACCCTCTCTGAAATTCACCTACTCTGAGGCTCAAAATATTTGATAGTTTGAAATCAATGTATTATTAAAATGCTAAATTAGCCATCAAAAAGAGAAAACACCCCCATAGCACTTTTCATAAGATCAGTGGTTTGCCTCAGAGTCTTTGACCAAAATTTCCCTCGCTTGTGTTGTGGGTCAGTTAGTTTTTACACTCCAACCCAACAGTGTCTGCACTTCACTGCAGCTGTACGGTATATGTAGAGATTGTAAAGCACTTTGAGATGAAAGGTGGTATATTACTATTATTATTACAGCAATAAAGGTCTAGTTTATGCTATTCAATGAGAGACACTCTGGGTATTTGCTATGAGGAAATTTGTACTGACCCTCTACATCTCATTTTCAATAAGCTTTTCAATGCAATCCTTCCCTAGAGTCAAGTGAATGCATATTACTATTTCATCAGGCATGACAAGCGAAGTGGTTGTATGGACTGGGACCATAAAAGCATCCAGACAGTTTTTTTTTATTATTTCTGCTTAGCTGGGTTCTCAGACAATTGCATTAATTACAAAATTGAGATTAAACAGAAGAGTTAGAAGTGCATGCATTCTAGGAACCAAAAAGCTCTAGTAATTTATATAGTACTGTCTGCTTGCCAAGGAATCAGAATGCAGTATTCACTGTTTCATTACATTAATAATGCAACATTGATTGATGTTGTTCATTATTGTTGCTTTAGCTCAAATTGTTGTAGGAGAAACAATTGACAAGTGCAAGGCCATGTTGTGGGTGCAAACACACCAATGATGAAACACATAATTTAGAAAAAGAGGAACGTTAGTGGAACGCAAAGCACATGCTCAGAATAAGAATTAACATGCTATGAAATAACATGCATAAATCTGTGAATGCACTGTGGGAGTCAGAGGACATCAGGAACCATGAAAGTGGCACTTGAGTTTATGCAATCAGAATACTGAGATGGAACTTCAGCCTTAAAATTCATTGGGGGAGAAACAAGGCCAGATTCACTTTTATGCTCCAGCTGCTTTGTGTCACTTGTTTCACGAAAAGCAGCCAGCATGCACTGATGAATCTGGACCATACTGTTTAACAGTATGCTATACATGGAAGTCTTCTAGAGAGACTGAAATGATTTCAACACTGATTGGTGTGTCTTCAGGGGCTAAACCCTTTCTTTGTCGCTCATCTAAAGGCTTTGGCTGCCCCCCAAATCTTAAGGGGCGGGAGAATGATACACTGCTCACTCTTTGCTTGTCAAAATTTTCACTGATGTATGACTGGATGGTCCAGAGCATTTGTGTCATGGAGACTTTCATTTCTATTCACTGGTTCAAATCCAGACCAGGTAAGCAGTGACCAACAGTTACCACCATTTGATGACATGACAAATTAGTTTGCTGTCTTTGAACTGGTTTAAGACTTGAAAGTTACACAGTATAATATTGTCAGTTACAGGTTTGATTTTTTTTTTTTAAATAGCTCTACCAAGACAAGCTGTAGTTCAAGTGGTATAGTTATTCCCTTCTCCATGCAAGAAGAGCTACCAGTAAAAGCAATTTTATGCCAGTATAGCTACAACCATATGGTGTACACGCCACTTTTGCTATCCTGGTATAGTTAAAGGAGTACAACTTTTTCAGCCTTATCTACACAACATATGCTTTGCCAGTATAGAAATACCAGAAAAGACCCTAATGTAGATGCAGCTTTTATGCCAATAGAAGGCATTTTTCCATTAGCATAACACCACTACCTCCCTGAATGACATTAGCTATGATGAGAAGAGCACTCTTCTGGCAGTGTCGATACTGGGGGTTTTGCCAGCATATCTATGCTGGCTGAAATGTGTGGGTTTTTTCGCTCCCCCTGACATAGCTACACTGACAAAACTCTAGTGTAGACCTCACCTGACCAAGTCCTTAAGCAATTCTCAGTGGATAGGTGTTGAAATCACAAAAACACCACTATAATTGATTGAATGAACCCTGGAGACTGAACTGTCCACTCACTCCTGGAACTAACCTTCACTAAAAATAATAAGGTGATGTTAGAGCATGACCTTGAGGAGCCTTGTTAACTAACATGATGTTAATGCATGCCTTTGTAATCAGTGTAGACAAGAACAAATTGTGTTTAAAATTGTATCAGCTGGTCAAATGTAAGCCCTACTGGATAAGTACTTTGCTACTTGCTGTATAAAAGGAATGAACTAAATAAATAAATCCAGCACAAAATTCACATGTACATAAAGAGAGCGAGCTTCAATTTTCCTGCTATGCTTGGTTGTTTAGTTTATTGTTTCATAGTGTTTGTTTTACTTTCATATGTTGTCAGTTGTATTTTTGTCTGAAGTGAGCTTTTGCTAATTCTAGTTTCTTAATTTGTATTGAATTTTAATGAAAATGTTAAAAGCCAAAGCCAGACATAGTTAACATAAAGCACAGAATAGATCTATTGATACACACATAATTACCCCTGGATGTCTGAAGCAAAGCTGATCATCAAGAAGAGACTTTGCGACCTTATGTATTTGTCACATTGCTAAACATGCCCTCAGGATAGGTTCAGCTAATGAGAAGATTCTGATGATAGAGTGCTTCCGACACTGGTTCACTACTTTATTCAATAATCTACAGAGAAAGTTGTATGGGTGGAGTTTCTCAAGCAATATTATGAACTAGAACTCGGGCTCCAGCTTGCTTGTGTAGTTGAATTAATTTCTCTTCATAAAGTCACCGGCTGTTTTATTTCTAACTTTTCATTGGATTCCAAGTTACTCCAAACACAACACATTTTCAATAGCCCCCATAATTGTTAGGCTTATTTTCTAATTTTAAAAACCCTGACTATAAAAAGGTGTGTATATTTGCTAAACCTTACCTCCAAAAGTCCATCCTCTGGTAGATCTGTGCAGTGGACAGCGTTCTGAATCTTGTTTTTACCAAAGATAGCACGCAGGGTTCCAGGTCGGAGGTGACGGGCTATTTCCTATTGAATATATAAATAATAACACTGTGTAAACCTTAGAGCCTTGTTACATCATGAACAGTACACACGTGTATCAAGAAAAGGATTCACTGTATGTTGATTAATCTATGTACAGTATATCAAAAATGAAACTTAAGAGGTAAATTCCAACATGGACTTCATGTATGCATGTGGCTGAAAAGACCAGACCAGGATGGGAATCAAAAGGTGAAAACTGTCTGACATGAATCCAGTGTAATTCATAGATTCCCAGACGAGAAATGACTCCTGCATAACATAAGTTACAGAATTTTCCAAAATAACTCCTAGATCATTTCTTTTAGAATAACCATCAAATCTTGATTAAAAAATTGTCAGTGATGGAGAATCCACCATGACTCAATGGCTAATTACTCTCACTGTTAAAAAAACTATACTTTATTTCCAATCTGAATTTGCCTAGCTTCCACTTCCAGCCATTGGATCATGTCATACCTTTCCCTGCTAGACTGAAGAGACCGTTATTAGATATCTGTTCCCTATGTAGATACTTAGACTATAATCAAGTTACCTTAACCTTCTCTTTATTAAGCTAAGCAGGTTGAGCTCCTTGAGTCAATCACTATGAAACCATCAGGAATTGTCAGCAGGGATAAAACTCAAGACCTTCCACAATATATTTAGCTGTCAATATATCACAGGCCCTTATCCACTATGTGGACCAGTCACTACAGATGAGACATGATCACATATGCTTAGGCCTGGTCTACACTTACCTTCTGGATTTGGCGGCAGTTGACAGGAGATACACAAGTGACATAAATCACTTGCGTATCTCCCGTCGACTTTGTGGCGTCTGCTCTGCGTGCTGTCTACACTGCGCTCCACCATTTACCAGGCTGGTTTTCCTCCATTGATTTCTGGATCGACTGAGCGGGTCTACACAAACTGCTCAGTCGGTCCAGAGACATTGAACTGACAGCGGCGAATTTGCCGCCTTCAGTGTAGACACAGCCTTAGCTAATGCAAAGTGTTACACTGGCTCTCCTCCGACCTGAAGGAAGCAGATTTTCATCTTAAATTTGACATGGTCAAAACTGAGTTTCTGATTCACCTTCAAGACCCTTTCTCCCCCCTCCTCTTTTCTCTTAACTATGGACACCACCATCTATCTTCCTCCCAGTCATTCAGTCCCATAACTCCAGGCATCATCTTTGACTTGGCCTCCCCGCTCAAGACCAACATATTCAGGCTATATCTAAATCTTGCCCTCTCTTCCTTCATAACATTTCAAAGATCCACCTTTCCTCTCTGTTCACACCCTCAAATTCCTCTCTGTTCACACCCTCACTCAGGCTCTCATTTCACATCATAACTACTGCAACCTTGCCCCACGCTAGTCCACTCAAAATACTGCTGCTGAGATTATCTTCCTGTCCCATCATTATGACCATGTCATTCACATCTTCCCCCCACACCTCATATGAGTCCTGTCTCCACTGTGCCAAATAAAAGTTTCTCGCTCTTATCTTCAAGGCCTCTCACAGTTTAATCCAGCCATACCTACCTACTCTATTATCTTCTTGTGTTGTCATTCACCCCCTTTGCTCTGTCAACAGTATCAGGTCCAGCCACCCACTTGTCTGCCTCTCCCATAAACACCTTTGAGCTTCCTCATTAGAACCAGATGGCATTCAGCCAAGAGTTCTGAAGGATCTTAAAAATTGCAGAACTACTAACTGTGGTTTGTAACCTATCATTTAAATCAGCCTCTGTTCCAGATGCCTAGAGGATTACTAATGTGACACCAATTTTTTAAAATGGTTCCAGAGGCGATCCCTGCAATTACAGACTGGCAAGCCTAATTTCAGTACTAGGCAAATTGGTTGAAACTATAATAAAGAACAGAATTATCAGACATATAGATGAACACGATTTGTTGGGGAAGAGACGACATGATTTTTGTGAAAAGAAATCATGCCTCACCAATCTACTAGAATTCTCTGACGGGGCCAACAAGCATGTGGACAAGGGTGATCCAGTGGATATAGGCTACTTAGATTTTCAGAAAGCCTTTGACAAGGACCCTCACCAACAGCTCTTAAGCAAGGTAAGCTGTAATGGGATAAGGAAGGTAGGTCCTCTCCTGGATTAGTAACTGATTGATAGGATAGGAAAATAAGGGGAGGAATAAATAGTCAACTTTCAGAATGGAGAAAGGTAAATAATGGTGTCCCCAGGGGTCTGTACTGGGACCAGTACCATTCAACATATTCATAAGTGATCTGGAAAAACGGATAAAACAATGAGGTGGCAATATTTGCAGATGATACAAAATTACTCAAGATAATTAAGTCCAAAGTAGACCACGAAGAGTTACAAAGGGATCTCACAAACATGCGTGAGTGGGCAGCAAAATGGCAGATTAAATTCAATGTTGATAAATGCAAAGTAATGCACACTGGAAAATGTAATCCCAATTTATACATATAAAAAGATGGTCTAAATTTGCTGTTACCACTCAAGAAAGCGATCTTGGCATCATTGTGGACAGTTCTCTGAAAACATCCACTCAATGTGCAGTAGCAGTCAACAAAGCTAACAGAGTGTTGGGAATCATTAGCTTAATATAATAAGACATAAAATATCATATTGCCTCTTCATAAATTCAAAGTTCACCCACATCTTGAATAGTTTGCAGTTCTGGTTGCCCCTCTCAAAAAGGATATATTGGAATTGGAAAGCGTACAGAAAAGGGCAACAAAAATTATTAGAGGTGTGGAACAGTTTCCATATGAAGCAAGATTTATAAGACTGGGACTTTTCAGCTTGGAAAAGAGATGACTAAGGGGAGATATGACAGAGGTCTATAAAGTCATGACTGGTGTGGAGAAAGTAAATAAGAAAGTGTTATTTACTCTCGCTCATAACACAAGAACTAAATACAATTAATAGGCTGCAGGTTTAAAAGGAACAAGAAGAACTATTTATTCACACAACACACAAATAAGCTGTAGAACTCTTTGCTAGAGGATATTGTGAAGGCCAAGACTATAACAGGGTTAAAAAAAAACAACTGGATAAGTTCATGGAAGATAGGTCCATCAGTGCCTATCAGTCAGGATGGGCAGAGATGCAAAACTACCCTCTGAAGTGTCCCTAGCCTCTGTTTGCCAGAAGCTGGGATTGGGTGACAGGGGATGGATCACTTGATGATTACCTGTTCTGTTCATTCCCTCTAGAGGCACCTGGCACTGGCCACTGTCAGAAGACAGGAGACTGGGATAGATGGATCACTGGTCTGATCCAGTATGGCCGTTCTTATATTCCATTCTATTCCCTTAGGCACAGAATATTCTCCCTGAAAAAGCCACCATAATGCCATTAACCTGTCCTCCCTTCTGAACTCAGTCCAGCTTGATGACTACAGAACACCACCAGCTGAGAGGGGTCAGGTAGGTGATGAGCTGACTCTATTGCTACTGAATTGCTGATTTCTCTTAACAAAAACAAAAAATACACATACCAATCAAATGTGCACCTAGCTAGTCTCTGAAAAAACATGCTCATGCTACTCTTACCCTGTCTTTCCACACTCCAGCTTTACCCACCTGTTATGTCTTGTCTTAAGCTAAGATTGTAAAATCTTTGGAGCGGGGACAGCATTCAACAACAAACCCCAATGTGACTGAGGCCTGCACATGCGTCTGTAACGTTAATTAATCCTAATGGTAATTTTGTCAACATGTTCCCATTTGAAAGGCAAGTAAGCCATATTAATGCTGGATTGAGTCTGGCCCAGAACGCTTTTATGAGAAGCTTCATTTTCCCGATTGTTATAGTGTGTACATCAGTGTTAGTTTGTAGTCATTGCTTTACTCTTTAGTTGTGGATATAGGAGCACTTTATGAAGATACTCTCCATCTCAATGGCATTTACAATGTTTAGCATCATGGGTGTAGTTGGGGGGGTGGGGTACTGTCCCCTCAACTGCAAGCTGCTGCCAGGCATGGAATTTGCCCCCCCCCATGCCCCTCAACAAAGCCCTATTGTCCTGACTGGAGCTGCCTCCCACCCCAAATATAGAAGTCAGATTACATCTAGGATTAAAGTCCAAGGGTTTCTCTTAAAATAAGAGAAAAGAAACCCTCCTAAACTAGATCACTAATTGAGATGGCCAATAACATGAGATTGATGAGGGAACAAAAGTCATATGCAACTTTACTGCACTTGCTTTGTATTTGTTAAGCCTGGCTTGAAATGATTGCTGATCCCAGATGGTAGACAGCGATAATTTGACTGCTAAGAGGTTGAAGATGGCCTCAGACTTTCTGTCTTGTCACATCAAGTTTAGAGAGACATTTCAAATATTTTTGTAGCCATAGAACATTAGTTAGCACTTCAGCAGGAATTAGCTTAGAGGTAGATCTGAAAGTCACAGTTTCATGTTCACACCTTTTTCCTTCCAGCTCCTCCAAAATGCTGCTTCTAAAATCATTTTCCTCTCCCACTGACCCAAACATGTACCTTCCTTCCCCTCACTTTTCTCATCAAATTCAATCTCCTTGTCTGCACTTTTACATCCCTGCAGAGTCCTGCTGTAGCCCACATCTCAGCTCTCATTTCTTTCTACTCCTCTTCCCATGCCTCCCTTATAATTGCTACATTTCTGTCCTTCTCCCATGCTGCTTCTTGCGCTTGGAGGTCTGCTTTTCTTTTGCACCTTGAGACCTCCCAATCTTTCTCCAAATTTCCTCTAGGAAGCCTTTCCAAAGTGACTGCTTGCAACACATCTCTCATCTCTTCTTGCCTACATCTCTCTTATAAACTCATGGCACCTATTATACTAAGGAAGTCTACTTTTCTTGTGCCTGCATTAGATCATAGCTCGCAGAGGCAAGTTTTGTGTCACCATATATATTTTGAGTAAAATAAATAAAACAACAACAATACTTCTTGAGCAATCTAAATAGAGTCCTATTCCCTTCCTGACTAGAGATAAGGCAATTTGCACTAACTGGCCAAACAAGGTACCAACAAAAAATCAGTTCCCTTTTAATTATTAGTTCTTCATTCTACTGCAGGAACACGACTGGGATCAGGGCCCCAGTACACTAGGCACAGGACAAAGAAACAACACAAAAGCATTCAGTCTTCAGTTAAATGTTAAAAAAATAAAAGTATTGGAAATCTTGAGGATACTTCCACAGTGGTCATTAAAGACAGGAGATTGCCGGTAGGACTAAGGCTCTGGCTGCACTACACCACACAGCTTCTAGCTGTGCAGTTGTACCACTGCTAGTGCAGATGCGCTAAGGTGATGGGAGAGAGCTCTCCCACTGGCTTAGTTACTCCAGCCCCCACAAGCAGCGGTAGCTTTGTCGGTACTTGTGTCTGTGTAACTTATGTCACTTGGGGGAGTATGGGGGGGAAGGCATTCACAACCCTGAACGACATAGGTTATGCTGACAAACTGTAGTGTAGACAAAGGCACCGTCCTTAGTGTAGATTTTAATGTATGTGTTTACTGCTCCCTATGTTTATTTTTACATATACAGTACTCTTTTATTGCCTACAGATGCCTACTGAGCATTTTATTGATATAGCATCTTTAGTACCAAGAGAGACACCCAAATATAGGGTCCTTTTTTTTACTTTTAATTAAGAATGCTTTCAGTTTTCTATTTATTCCAGTTCCCAGAGTGTATATTTTACACCCTATATATGCCTATTATCATTCTCTCCTATATTTTCCATCTTTTCACTGTGCAGGAGTAATCTTGCCATGTGGAATAATTCGCAAATTCTATGGACTCATTTCTCCTAGATGAAATGGAGCATTACAGAGGGCAGATTTTACATTTTTCTTTTTTGCCTTTAGTAATGAAAATTGTCCAAAACAGACTGAAAAACAACAAACATCTTTATGATGAGATGGGCTGGTTACCTTTGTTTCAACACTCCAAGTTAAATAGCTTTGTAGTTATGAATGCAGGAAGGTTTTTGTTTTTTTTAAATTAAATTCAAAATTATAAGAAGTGCCAGACAAAATGTTCAAGTCATAAATGCAGATTCCAAGTAGATTGGACTATAGCTCATCCATACTGAATTCTTAATGTTGCCAGAAAGGCAGGTGTGCTGGTGGGTAAAAGGTTTGTTAAATATGCATGTGTGCTGTCATTTGTTGTGGACTTGAGATAGTAGTTAAGTATAATTTTAAAGACAACCACTGACATCTTTTCCTTTTCATTCAATATCTGTGTAAAGTGGTCTACCAGATTATCAATTTAAGCACTGTCAAAATGGGCCCTTTTTATCAGGCCATTATGTGGTTTCAGTGGTTTGACTCCAGGTGAATGGTGGTTCCAATACCCTGGTGAATCGAGCCCCAATTTGTTCATCAATTTCAAGCCTATAGAGAGGATTGGTAGAATTCAATTATAATTTTTTTTCAGTTTTAACTGATATCAATGTTTACTTAAACATTTTTTCTATTTTGATTGCTTTAAATTTTCACAGTTGTGGGAAATTATGAGGAAGTCATACAATTGTTTAATGACAACAGATGTTGAGATTCAAAACATTAAAGATTTATAATGTTAATTTATAATGGTTAAAACAGAAATTGCCATTATCATATCTCAAAATATACAAAGCAAATACCCTAAATCGATCTCTAATAAGTTCTCAATCAGCATTTATCTTACTTTGCCTATCTGTACATTTCTATTATCATCAATAGTAATATTTTTTCATCCATTTGTCTGTGTATGGTGAAATCAATGTTTACTGACATTTACTGAGAAAAATCTAATCCTTCCAAGCCTACTTATAGATCTGTTCTTTTCTGCCACTTTGCCTTTAATGACCTGGAAATGTCTGCCTCTTCAAAATTATCCTTGTGGATGGCATATTTGAAGACACAATGACCCCAGCTGTCTTTATTGCTCTGAGTTCCAGAACACACTTTAACTTTTGTAAAGTTTAAAAAACCAAGAGATCATCTTCTTGAAAAGTAAGAGACTTCAATATCAATGGTGGTTAAGTCCATCATCAAAAACACCATGCCCACAAATATGCCTGTCTTGGTCTCTTTAAGAATGGCCCTACTCCAACTGGCAACATCCTGAGTCAGTTTCTACAATATATCCCAAATGATCATTTTTGACCATGGTCTTCACTGCTCTGGACACAACTCACTGCTGCCTCAAAAGCATCAGTAAGGGATGGAATTAATTCTGGCAAGTCCTACACACTGTATTATGCTTCTGGTCCCATAATCTATGAAAGAGGTTGAAGTTCCTCTTATCTTTTGGGAATTAAATAGATCAACCTATAAATGCCTTTCAAAATAAACTCACATTTTAAGTTAAAGATAATCCATTCCAAGTCACAGAACAGCAAGTTCATGGTTATGACTGACGCAGTGCACATCATCATGAGTAGTTTGTCAAAACTTGGCCTGCACACCATTTGAGCAGCCCATATCCACCTCTATTCCTTCTAAATTCAGGTCAAGATGTGCTCGTTTACCATGATCCCTATAACGCAAGAACTGCTTTTTATACCGGGGTTATAGTCTGCTATGTCAGCAATGTGTTAGGTTTCCTAACCAGACCAAATCTGACCTCAATTTCACCATCAACAAGTGCAGTGATAAGCTTTCTGTTTGTATTCCTGTGATACTTTCCAAGGAAACTAATTTGTTGCCTTTATAAAGTCTTTAATTTGATTGGGTGTTAATGTAGTTGTTCTGAGCTGCTTCAAGTTCTGGCCTGCCAGCTGGAGTGTCTTTCAAAAATCTGGAAAACTGAAATCAGGCTCCATGTTAAACAGGGTAGGGCAAATACTTGGTCCTCTTCCTCTATTTTATGGAGTAATTAGTAACAGGAGCATCTTGTTGACAAAGTGATGCATTTTCATGAACTCCACATGAGCAGCAGAGAGGTCAAATACATGTAAGGAAAAAATACTAAAGGTTTAATACCCACTTCCATGTTTTACCAGAAAACTTCCTGTGCTTTCTGCAAATTGCACAAAAATTTTTTCATCTTCGTGACATGTAGCTAACTGACATGTAGATTATCATAAATTCTGGAACAAGAGTTAATAGCTAAACCTCTTAAATTCTTTAGCATACCCTTCTGCCCCCTGTGTATTAAACTTACTTGGCCTTAGGCCCTCAGCATTGTCCTCTGCTGATTCAGGTTAATTTTTTTAAGCTCCAAAACACTCAGTCAGGGTGGTTTGACATGTTCCAGACATTTTTCTCTCTTTCTTTTTTTTTTTTTAAATCAATCAACTCTATGTGCATATAGTTATGTGCTTAAAGCAGTGTGTGAGTCGAGAATTAATTTGCAAATTAAATTGCATGGCCCAGGTAGCAGCAGCCAAGTATGCAATTACAAGGCTGTAAAAAATGTATCAGATAGTGTTTGGCACCAGTAGCAACAAGTCATCAAACTGTGGTTTATTTTACTACAAAACTGCTCTGGCTTGGTTGACAAATTCAACTACTGCTTGCCTTTTGGGTAAAAAAATCACTGTCTTTGAACTCTGATTGAAGCTATGTCCCTTTTGCAAGCTATATTCGCCTACTTAAAACCAAACCATACTCTATTGTAACCACAGCAGCTGCTGTCTAAGCTTGCAAGTCTGTAAAATATTGCTACACAGCCTATTCTGTTCAGCTCATCCTCTTCTCTTACCTCTTCCTCAATTCTCTTTGCTTCACTCCCACTCATTCCCTCCAGCCATCCTTCCCTCTGCCTGGCAGCCCAATGGTGCTGCAGACTTGACATCACTCAATCTGTCCACAGACTTTCTGTTCTGTGGGCAGTGAAACTGACACACTTCTTATCCCAGACAGCATTTCTACTTGTCTTAGACTTTTCTGCACTTGAGCAATTCCAATTGACTTTTCACAGAAAGTTATTCCATTGTATTGTTCAGATGTGCATCTGCCATAAACAATTCAGATCTGGAGTAAAGAGATGTAATTTTTATGCAGGTTTCTGGGCTAGATTCAGTGGTGATGTGAATGGTAACTTATGTATGAGGTGTAAGTTGGTTAGAAAATGGATGTAAATGCTAAAATAACACAACGATTTGAAATTCAGATCTGCAAAATGTGTGCAATTTACACTGACAAATGGAAGGGGAGTGTGCAACAAAACCAGCAACTAATGTGAGAAGAGAAATAAGTGTAAGAGAAATAAAAGAGGTAGCCAGCCTCACATACTCAGTCTAAAAAAATGCATTATTAGTTGCTTTATTTGAGTTCTGTTCCCAGATCTGTCTTGATAAAATGCATGACTTTAAGCAAGACAAGGTGGATGAGAGAATACCTTTTATTCTGTTGGTGAAAGAGATAAGCTTTCAAGTTTACACAGAGCTCTTCTTCAGGTCTGGGTCCTGAGATCTGAAGAACTCCGTGTCAGCATAAAAGCTTGTCTCTCTCACCAACAGGAGTTGGTCCAATAAAACATATTATCTCAGCCACCTCATCTCTCTAATATTCTGGGACCAACACAGCTACAACACTGCATACAACCATGACTTTAAGCAAGTCACAAACTCTGTGGGTGAAATCCAGCCCCAGTCAGTGGGAGTTTTGCCATTCCCTTCAATGGAGCCAGGATTTCACTGTGTGTTTGTTTATTCATTCATCTGTAAAACATGGATAACGATATTTGCCTGTGCATCAGAGGTGTTAAGGGGTTTTACTGATTAGTGCTTGTAAAGCATTTGGAGGTCCTCAGAAAAAAGGAGCTTTACAGCTGCAACACAATATTAGTCTGCAAGCGTTCTGACTAAATATTTCCCCAGTAAAACAAAAAGAGGTAGGTATTTCTTCCTTTTGAATTTTAGGAGAAAGAGAAAAGAAAAATTTTGCACTCACACAAACAGTTCAGATAAAACTGCTTCACTGTACACACGTGCATGTACATAAAGTTCAAAGAAGCTTTTCCTGAAGTCACCACAAACCTTATTCACACTGGGAAAATTCAGAGTTTGCCTAGTGTACAAAGATAACTTTCACAATCTAGGGCCCAGCTAAATCTGGTAATTTCTGACTTCAATCTCTCTCCCTCCCCCTCCCCCCCCCACACACCCCCCAAGAAATGCAGAAGAGGAAAGAACTACCACAAAATTCTATAAGGTTCACGTAGCTAAGCCAGACGACTCCCTTCAAAAAGAGTTTGAAGCCTTATTGAGGTGCACAATATACATATCCCTGTGGATGCCAGAGATCCATCTCACTGATTCTGGGACATCCCCAGAGATACCCTTCTCTTCCCCACTGCTCTGTTGGGTCCCTCCTATCCAGCAATAGGCCTGCCTTTGGGACAACAAAAGTACTGGCTGCTTTCCACATGGCTGTGCACTGCCCCTTTCTGAAAAAGGTACAGAAGCCATAGAGAGTAAATATCATTACTGGTATTACAATAGTTCTTTAAAAGCCCCAATTGAAATCAGGGCCCCATTGTGTTAGGTGCTATACATTGTGGCAAGGTTGGGGCAGGGGAGGGTAAGATACTCCGCCCCCGTGGGTCCTGCGCTCTGCCGGCCTGGCCGGTGGTGCAGCTGCGGGAGGGTCGAGGGAGGGGCCGGGGCCCGCTCTGCCCCTGGGTACCGCTACCTTCCCTCTGGGGTAGTCCGTGGACCGCTCCCTGCGTCTCCAGCCAGGTATTCTGCCCTTCGGGGCTGCGGTAACAGCTGTGGAAGCTGCAAGCCTCTGTAGGCTGCCGGCCGCAGGCTGCAGCCTGCCAGCTCCAAGCCGCCAACTCCAACTGCAGGCTTTCGAGCTGCAAACCCCCAAAGTTGTAAACTGTAACTGACTCCAAACTATAACTAACTCCAACTGTAACTCAAACCTCCATCCTCCACACCTCCTCTCTCCAGACTCCACAACCCACACTGCCTGCCCTGCAGGCTTTTAAGTGTTTGGGGCGGGGCTTCCTGATTGGACCCAGCTGGCCTGATTGGTTAAGCAGCCCCAGGTGGCCTAACTGCCTAATCAGCCCCCCAGCTGAGTCACCCAGGGAACAGGGCTTTGTTGAGCCTGGGGCTGATATATCTGCCTTCCCACACTCTGGCAAAGCCGTCAGGCCTGGCCCTGTCACAACATATATACTAAGAGACAGTCCCTGCCCTACGAGCTTACAACCCAAGTAGACACAACAGACAAAGGATGGGAGAAAAGGAATATTATCTCCATTTTCAGAGCGGGAACTGAGGCACAAGGAGATTGTAACTTGCCCAAGGTTACACAGGGATGTGTGACAATGTTAGAAAATCGTAGAATCATAGGACTGGAAGGGACCTCGAGAGGTCTTCTAGTCCAGTCCCCTGCACTCAAGGCAGGATTAAGTATTACCTAGACCGGGGTGGCCAAACCGTGTCTCATGAGCCACATGTGGCTTTTTTACAGTTAAAGTGCGGCCTGTGGAGCCCCTTATGCCACCCCATTCTCTGCCTACAGGACTAGGGTGAGGGGCTTGGAGTTTCTGCCCTGTTACAGGATGGTGGGGCTAGAAGATTCTGCCCAGTGAGGAGGGAGATCTTGGGGGGAGGGGGGTGGGGAAGGGAAGGAGAGAAGTCAGTAAATTTGGCCACCCCTGACAGGTGTCTGTCTAAACAGTTCTTAAAAAACTCCAATGATGGAGATTCCACAACCTCTCTAGGCAATTTATTCCAGTGTTTACTACCCTGACAGTTAGGAAGTTTTTCCTAATGTCCAACCTAAACTGTCCATGCTGCAATTTAAGCCCATTGTTTCTTGTCCTATCCTCAGAGGTTAAGGAGAACAATTTTTCTCCCTCCTCCTTGTAACAACCTTTAATGTACTTGAAAACCGTTATGTCCTCCCTCAGTCTTCTCTTCTCCAGACCAAACAAACCCAATTTTTTCAGTCTTCTACAATAGGTCATGTTTTCTAGATTTTTAATCATTTTTGTTGCTCTTCTCTGGACTTCCTCCAGTTTGCCCACATCGTTCCTGTTCAGAGCAGGAACTGAAGCACAGAGAGATTAAATAATTTGTCCAAGGCTACGCAGGGACATGTGACAAAGCTGGAAAATGAGTGGAGATCTCCTGGATCCCAGTCCAGTTCCTCAACCATTCTTGCTCTCCAGGTTAATGCTGCTTTAAATTTCGGAGCCGATTTTGGATCAGGTATCTGCACAGTCCTCTCAGAAGAGAGCCTCTCTGTTCCATCTGGGCATCTCCCAAACCCATTCCGTCCAAAGTCTGCACAGAGCGGCTTCTGTGGTCTTTTCCTTCCTTTGCTCCCTATCCCAATACCGTTTCCTTGCACTCAATCACATCCGTTTTTAAAACAATCCAGTGTTTGGTTACTGTGCAGTTTCTCAGACTAAAAGTAAAGGAAACTGCTAAAAATTCTGCTCAGGTTGCCCTGCAGTAGAAAGGAGAATGCCAACATACACTGAGCACAGCAGCGAGAAACACCCTAAATTATTCATCTACAGAGTGTTTACTGAGTCACTCATTTTATATCCAGTTTTTTAGATGTCTTTGTTTAACTGATGGTTTCAGAGACAATGAGAGTGATGCTACAGAGTGAAATCGTGTATTGCAGATGCTCATGCTTGCTGCTGTCAGCCACAGCAGAGGTGAAGGATGGAAAAACAGACATCACCTGCTTCTTTCTGGTATAGAAGGGTAGTTGGCCCAGGTTGGAACATATTTCTGCCCTTCTAAGCCACTGACAGTGTAACCTAAGCAGAAAAGACTGGAGAGATTCTCAAATGGCAGTAGTATTGAGGCAAGCCCAGGCAAGCCCACATCTTAGGCTGTGAGCAAGACTAGGCCTGTAACTGCTTGGGCAGCCCCTGCATCAAGAAGTGAAATTAACCTTTGTCTGTTATTTCTGCATTAAATATGTTGGCTGTGTGGAAACTGTCTGAGATAAGCAGTGGGTGACTGACCACAAGCCAGCAAAACGTCTAACCACAGGATTAAAGCAGACATTGGCAAAGGGCAGCTTCCCTCTTTCTGTTGCCAGCCTAGCTGCCTGCAATTACTAGCCAATAAACTAATAAAAAACAAGAATAAGGCCCAATCCTTAAAGGGGATTAAGAATGATGATATACGTTACTAGGTAAACCCCATCGCTGAGCTTAAGAATGACTATTTGGGCAAGAATAAGGAAAAGGTAGCCGCAAGCCAATCATGTTGTGCATCACCATGTATGAAAACTTATGTAACTCTGAAAATGTATTTAAGGCAACGCCCCAGTATAATCGGGGCTCAGCCTTTGGAAATGATTCCGCTGAGCTGGTTGCCAGCAATCAATAAACTGCTTCTTCCTCATTTCGGTGTCCGTCTCGTAACGCGTACCAGAGATCTTGCTACAGTATGTATTTCTTGGGTTATTAGAACGTGTGATGTGGCATGCAAGCCTCATTAGGGAAACTCTCAGCCCATATGTACTCTGTCCCAATTTCTCCACTGCGGCCAATCCCAATCATGCCTTTAAATTGTGGAAGCATAGTCAGGTCACAAGCTGTTGTCTAGGAAGCCAGCTGTCTTCCAATGAACCGGTGTAGACTGGTTTTAAATTGCATTTAATATCCTAGCCAGTTCTTGTGGTTCCACTGCAACTGGACGTCCACTACAGAGTAAGTGACATTCCCCCTAGAGTCTACAGTCAGAACGACAGTTCCTCACAGACCTGCCTCTTCAGGGGACTTCAAATCCACACTAACAAATGGTATATGAAGAAAGGCTGTGATCTGCAACCCCTCTTCTGCATGGTTATCGACTGCTCTATCGCTCACTTGTTAAATTTTCAAATAAGCACCTTTGCGCTTTTTCCCATACTGCCCCTCACACTTGGGAGGTGCTCCACATAAACATCTGCAAAGCTACCTCATTATCCTCTTTCGAATTCCTCTGTGCAACTCTTCTTTTCTGTGATGCCTGCAAAAAACTTGTCAACAGCTAGGCTGCTAGTTGCAGAACCCACTGCCTGCCATGCTGACCAATACTGTCTCATTGTTTACTTGTACTCGTCTGCCTGTATCCATCTGTCTCTCGTCTTATACTTTGATTGCAAGCTCTTTGGGGAAGGGACCATCTTTTTGTTTTGTGTTTGTACAGCATCTAGCACAATGGGATCCTGGTCAATGGTTGGGGTGCCTACACTACAATAATACACATAATAAATAACAGTAAGTGACATTAAGCAAACAGTATTCCTCACTTACATGGCAACAGTCATTCAGAGTGTTAACTACAACTCAGCATCTTACAGTATCAAGGGCACTGTTCGGAAAAAACCCACAACAGATTTTGAGCAAAAGAGAAACCTGAAAGGTCGGCATGCACCTGACCACACCACCTTCTACTCCTACTGACTTAAAGGGTGTTGGAAAATGCTCAATACATCCTAGGGCTGAGCCCTGTTAGAGCAAATGATCAGTCGTAAGGGACTGACAGAGAAAACTCACTGTGAGCTTCCTGTATGAAACTTTTTGGTGCAATCATGACTGACCCTTACCCACAGACATTGCTGACCTTTACTGCAAATCTCCTGTGGCACTTTTAGAAAGGAGTAAGGGAGTTAGCCCTACCACCATGACAAAGTTCCAGCCTGGTTAATTACATTCTGCTTCCTTAAATTCTCCTTACAGTTTCAACTGGATATTCCTCTTCACTTCCTGATCTAGGCTATGTCTACACTGCCAGCGACACAGCCAGCAGTGCAGGATCAATTTTGCGTGTTCGACTTAGCAGCAGTAAAGACTCACTCAATCGAACCCGGAAGTCAAATCCGTAAATCCACCCTGGCAAATAGCGTAGCACTGTATCAACAAGAGGGCATTTCCCGCCAGCACAGAGCAGTGGAGGCGCTGCAGTAAGTAGACGTTAGGAAGTCAACAGGAGATATGCAAGTTACTGTACATAACTGCTGCCAAAATCCGCAGCCAGTGTAGACCAGGCCCTAAACAACACTACACAAGTGCTGTGTTCTAATCAGGAGTGGGGAGCATTTCAGTAATGGATAAGGCCATTTCTATTTGTAAACGAATTACAGAAACTGAAGATTGTGAAGTGCTTTGGAATCTATTTAGATGAAAGGTGCTGTGTAAATGCAAGGTCTTTGTGACCAGACATGTATATCTATCCTTAGCTGAGAAATTGGAGAGAAGGGAGATAGTAGTACAATGCTAGTACACAGTTTTTTTCCTTTCAAGACACTGTGACCTCAGCACTTCCCTTATCTTCTGAAAAACACTGCTCCCTTTCTCTGTAGGAGGACCAAGGTCACAAGAGATTTTGTTTTGGTAAAATGCTCTCAGGGTTTGGGCTTTTAATAATTCAAAAATATCGCAGTCCCAACTCAAAGAACTATTCCCTCTCCATATGTCTCCCAAATTCAACACAAGCCAAGCAAAGAAACAAACATCTTAGACCAAAATTAACCCAGATACTGAGTGCACTTCTAAAACACATTCTGTAAATGGACCTCACACAGACATTAATGAGTTTAGCTTCAAACACTGGTAGGGCGGGAAGTCTTATTTTAGAGATGGGGAAACTGGTAGAGATTGATAGATTTGTCCAAATCGCACACTGAATCTGTGGGCAGAGCCAGAAACAGAATAGAACACAAGTCTCCTAATTCCCAGTCCTGTGCCTTACCCACAAAAGCCACGTCTTCCCATCTTCCCTAGGGAAAAAAAAAGATGTAGCTTTAAAAAATGTGTTAAACCCTTAGCACAGACAGGGAAAGCAGTATTTTAACATGTTATCTGGCAGAGGTTAACCAATGGAGCTAGCGTTAACAAGTTTTAAACTACAACAACTTGCCCTGTTTACACTAGGATGTTAAATGCATTTAGCTCATGTGTTAAAAAAAAACAACAACTTTTTCCCTACTGTAGATGTGGCTAAAAACAAAATGCCTCTCTCCTCCTACCAAAGCCATGTTAGCACCGGAAAACAGTATGTTTTAAAACACATTAGCTAACATGATTTTTAAAAAGGCTTTGCATGAAGATTAGAAAAAGCTAGTGGTGTTAAAAATTAATTAGTTGGTTGTTGTCATCTAGTGGGGGAAGCAAAGGGTTGACACCACAACTAGTTACCGTATTTTTAAAATACAATTTGCCATATCTTACACAAAATGCATCAAATTGTTTAACATCATCTCAGAGAACATATTCTGAAACATAACCTAATCTTCCCAGTCTAGACAAGCTCTGTGAAGGAGCGTGGGATATTAATCGGGCATTGTAATATTCCATTTTTGCAAAGTAAGCTCTGGAGCGGCAGACTTAAGGACCAAGACAGGCTACCAAAAATAGTTAACCTTTTTGAAGCTGAGTGCTCAGACTATACAATTCTATACAAATGATACAATTTTAGAAAGATCGATATTGAGGAGCTTAAAATATTCTGTATTTCATGCCACACATTTAAAGACTGTGCTGCTTTTGGATCATGCTCAGTTTGAGTATAAAGGGAGTATCTATAATATGCATCATCCCAGCCAACCTCTTTGGGTATGTCTACACTGCAATCAGAGGTGTGACTGTAGACATAGCCAAGCTAGTTTAGACCTAGCTAGCTTAAATAATAATAGCAGTGAAACTGTGGCAGCATGGGCACAAGAACAACCTGTACAAGCCTGTCCGGAACCTGGGTGTGTACTTGAGCAGCTAGTCCTGCTCTCACAGCATCCAGTGTTGTGGAGATGGGGGAAAAAGGCCAGCAGTTGAAACCAACAGTTAGGGACCATGAGGTTCCCTACCTGTTGGCACAGTCTTGAGGTGATACTAGTTTTTGAAGGGGCATGAGAGACTGCAGACTTCTATAACCCACTTAAACATACTTGACATTAGGTGTCTTTGGAAGTTGGATGGGAACAGGGACCTTAACATTATGGAGATGCTACAATGCCCATCATGGTGAGGGGCTGTACTGGAAAAATAAATAGACCAGATAAATGGAGTGCTTCAGCAACTGGGGGAAGGACAAAAATAATTCTAGCGGCAAAAAGGAAGATGGACCCCAGTTCCAGTCTCCCACCACAAGTCACCAGAGACTCTCTGAAGGGAGACGAGGAAGCAGAGTCTTCTGAACTCTCATTCCTCCACTGCAGACAATATGCTTAATATCAGCTCTTCTCAGTTGGTTTACCACTTAGCAGAATGCAATCAATGCCCGGTTTATACCTAATTCCAGTAGTTTTATGATCACTGAATCAAGTTCAATGACTATACCACTCAGGACTGGTTTATGTAGACGATTTAGTGCTCCTGAAATAGTCAGACCATTCAGGCTAGAACCTAAGACTCTATGAGACATGCACAGCATAAACAAAGGCAGTGCAAGCTGTCCCTGCACTGTGGCCTTACCCATGTGCCTTGGGCTTGACTTAGAAGATCCACCTCTAGGTTTCAGAATAGAGTTTGGTCTTTATGACCACTCTTTGACCCCACTGCTGGGAGTACCAACAAATTCCCAATAGTAGTGGTGATTTTGTAAATGTGGACACCTGCCTATTAGGAAATGGACCGAGTCCATCAACTCATTTCACGAAGGACACTGAACAGCGAAGTCTCCAAACTATGGCAGAGCACATTTAAACCAGCAGCTGAAATTGAAAGGCTCCATATCCTATCACTAAATCCCTGATTGTTTTAATCTGTACAAGAAGCTATTTTAAAGTGGCAGTGGTAGATATAGAGATGGTTTAATTAAAAGCCCCCTTTTTTAGGATAGTGAATTCTGTTGCCTGTCCTGGCTGATTATGGAAAGCCAATATGAAAAAGATATCTGAGCAGGTGGTGGTGGTCTGCCAATATGAGCTGCATATCCATAAGGTAAAAACCAACTTAACTTATTTTTTTGTTTGGGTGGCTGGGTTTTATGAAGATGCATTCAGAAGCATGTGGAATATGTCACAGAATTAACATTATGAAAACTTAATACGTGCATATGCAACTCAGAGATTGGGGTCTAGAGTCTCTGCTGCACCCAATACACACTGGACATAGCTCTGGCAGGGGGCACAAAGGAACCAGTTCTGCACCATGCTGGTGATCATTTATTTTAGAGCAAACTCAGGGAGCCCAATAGAGGGCTGGTCATCCCGTTACTTGTAGCTACATCCCCTAATGACCCCTATACCTTAGGGCCAGGCAGGGGATGGCATAGGGAGGTGTTAAAGATGGAAGGGAATCCAGAATTGGTTAGATCTGTTGGCTTTATGGGTCTGCTCTATTACCAGATCATCACAAAGAGGCCATATCATAGAGAAGCATCTGACCCTGGAAGTTTACCCTTATAAGGAAATCATTAAACCACCTAGCTAATAGGCTTTGGCCAGATTTTTCATTAGATCTGTAATAGCTGATATGCACAATTAAAACTGAAAGGCTAGAGTCAGATGTCTGACCCTAAATAACATTTAAGCAATTCAATCATGTCCTTTCCATTACAGGCCTCCACAGACAGCATGACATAGTAACTGCTGCCTGTTATTGATCTGTTTGCTACTCTATCCGATAATGGTCTGTGGCTGAATGAATTTTTTTTTTTTTTAATTTAACTTGTTTTGTTTGAAGGGGTAACTGATGATATACATTTCTTGTTAGCCACAGAGTTAGGTAAATAAACATTATTCCCCTTCAAACATGTTAATGTGTCTCTCTGTAGATGTGTAAGCAATGATCATCAGGCTACTGGGGAAACCCACATTTAAACAATAAAAGCAATACTAGACAAAGGAGACAACAAGCAGCTTAGTTGCTTGACACGGACATTATACCTTTTATGATTATATATTCTTTAGTACTAATTTTGTATATTGTCATCTTTCACATCACATAAAAATGTCCCATAGGTGATGCAGTTATAAGACAATATAAATGTACATAACTATTTAGCTCTCAAATATACCTAATAATTCTTTGCACTTTCATAGTATCTGCCACAGAGAATCTCCCAACCTTGGGAGGTGGGTCATATCATTGTGCCCATTTAGAGGACATGGAAACCGAGCCACAGAGAGACTAAGCAATTTACCTAAGGTCACACAGAGGTCAGAGACAGAACTGAAAACAGAATTCAGATCTTCTAGCTCCTAGTCCTGTGTTTTAAACCAGAAGGACTATCCTTCCTTTTGGTTTTTAGAGTTAGTGCATTTAAGGGCCTTGTAAAAGAACACTAATATTTCTCTCTCTCTACCGGTAATGCCTCGTCTAATACGTCCTAGGATTACATTTGCCTTTTTCGCAGCCACATAACATTGATGGCTCATATTCATCCCATACCAGGTCTGTCTCTTCCTTTGTCACTTCCAGCTGATGAGCCCACAGCTTGTAGCAGAAATTCTTACTATTAAACTAAGGCCTTGTCTGCACTAGCACTTATGCTGACAAAACTTTGTTGCTCAGGGGTGTGAAAAAACCACACCCCTAAGCAACATAAATTTTGCCAGCATAAGTGCTTGTGTGAACACTGCTATGTTGGTGGAAGATGCTCTCCCACCGACATAGCTACCACTGCTTGTTTAAGTGGTTTTATGATGTTGGCAGGAGAGCTCTTTCCTGTCGACATAACCCATCTACACAAGTGCTCTTACAGCAGCAAAGTTGTAGAATACAGCTGCACCACTGTAAGTTTTAAGTGTAGACTAGCCCTATGTATATGACCTTACACTATATACTATTAAATTTCATCTAATTTCCAGTCTTCAAGGTAATCCAGGTCTTCCTGCACAATATTCTGATCTTCCTCTGAATTTATGGTGCCTCCCAACTTCGTATCATCAGCAAATTTCATTAGCATACTCCTACTTTTTCTGTCAAGGTTATTAATAAAAATATTTAATTAGATTGGTCCCAAGACTGATCCTTGAGTAACTCTGCTAGTAACCTCTCTCTAGTCCAATAATTCACCGTTCAGCACAGCCTGTTGTCTTTTTCCATGTGTTACCCATTACCGACTGTTACCCATCTATGTTAAAACACAAATTATTAATGCAATATTTAGGTTGAGTTTTTAAATTCTGAAAGTAAAGGAATTTAGGTTACAACTTCCCAGAGTTGCTTTAAATTCTTCTTAAACCCACTGCACATTGGCATTATAACAAGATCTATCACTTAAACAATATTCCGTAAGAGGGAATTGGCACGTACATCACTTCAAGAGCATTGGGAAGCATAAACTGAAAAGTTTCCAACCATCTAAGCAGTATGGAGGAAGCCAGGAATGCAAGCCTGATGTAGGCTACTTGATAGTAAATGCAATAACCAAAATTTTGGGTTTTTTTATGCATATGAGATGACTGATAGAGAGGGGCAAGAGAAAAGAACAACAATGCTTAATATTTCTGTAGCATTTTACATCTTAAAAATGTTGTAAAAATTTTAATCACTACAACACCCCTGTGTGGTCAATAGCTATTTTACAGATGGGGAAACTGAGGCAGAAAGAGGTTAAAAGAGAAGTGACAACCTTAGGCCTAGCTAGCAACAAAGGGCCCTACTCTTCTAGAGGACATATATACACAACCAAACAGCTAGCAGTTAAATCTAACTCCAGTGTCAGTTTCAGCAGAGTTCAAATTCCTTAACTACGTACCTTCCACCAGCTCCAAGACAGAGCTTCTGTTTCAGACCTTTGCTTCCCTAGTCACTGTATGAAACACACAACACCATCGAAAACTTCCTTTTGCTCCTTGTCAGTTCCTTTTGCCCCCTAGCTCCTTTCCCCCCCAAACTCTCTGTGATAAGGTTTTCTGGTCTTCTCTGATTGTACCTTAACAGAACAGCTTTCCTGATAAGGTATTTGATATTTTCTCAAAATACTGTAATTTCTCATGAGAAATTGTATAACTTTTTCTTTAAAATATTGGGTGATAAAAGAAAAGAGGTTAGCAGTGTAGTTTCTGAGCTGGTATTGAGCTGTAGATCCATGCTTTGTCTTCTGTAAAAATCAGCATTTTAATTAACATTTTAACCCATCATTCTAGTTCTGTAGTGTTGCTACCTCTTTGCTGCTGTTATGTCTCATTAAATTTGTTCACAGACTGATAGATTCTAAGGCCACAAAGAACCATTTTGATCACCTAGTCTGACCCCCTGTATAACACAGGCCATAGAACTTCCCCAAAATAATTCCTAGACCATATCTTTTAGACAAACATTCTATCTTGATTTAAAAATTTGTCAGTTATGCAGAATGTGCCATGACCCTTCGCAAACTGTTCCAATGGTTAATTACTCTCAGTATTAAACATTTACGTCTTATTTCCATTCTGATTTTGTCTAGCTTCAGCTTCTAGCCATTGGATAGTGTCATACCTTTCTCACTAGACTAAAGAGCCCATTATTAAATATCTGTTCCCTAATAGATACTTATAAAATATAATCAAGTCACCCCTTGACCTTCTCTTTGTTAAGCTAAATAGATTGAACTCCGAGTCTATTGCTATAACACATGTTTTCTAATCCTTTAATCATGCCTTGTTGAACAGTCATGGATCTCTTTCTACCTTTCTAAAACACAAATGTTAAATTTAACTCAATGTATGAATACCTTCCTAACAAGCAGGATTTTTTAAAATGACACAATAAAGCCTAAATTTTTATATCAGACTCCCTTTTAAAACATGTCTTGCTTTGGAAAATGACAATTGACGTTCTATTGTTGAAAACAAGTAGCTATAAGAAGTAACCACACTTCCTGATTTTGGAAAGTGCTCGAATACATTGAAATTTCTTTCTTTCTGGTATAGCTCTTTCTCTGTATATTTTCCTCCTGCAGACAATGAGACCTAATCATTTCACAAATATCCTTTAGAAAGGCATTGCTGTACCGTAATTATAGGCAATCTGATTCTTCTCTGTGATGCCTCAGCTGAACAACGAAGCAGCCAAAAAACCACTGGGCCATAGTCCCATTGGGCATCCATCACCAACTAAAATCCTCAGCATTAGCTTCTTTAGGCACAAAACAATTGGTTACACGAGTCCTCTTTGTAGTCTGCCCTGAAGCCTGCCAAACTCAGACTTGGAGAAAGGGCAAGAAGTAGCAAGTTTCAGAGAGGTGTGCATTCAGCTAAGTATGCTGGCTGTCCTCTCGAGTTTACACACAAGGGCCAAAAGTAAAAATGCCCCCAGCCATTTTTAACCTCACATGATGAAATGTAAGAGGAGTTGCGGACTCTCAAGAAGTTGTTTCCCAGACCACTTAGGGCTTTACAGAGCATAACTGACTCCCTGAATTGCACTGAGAAACCATATGGCCAGTGCAAAGCACAGATGTTATATGCTCACGATGACCCAGGATGCTCACGATTAGGAAACAGGCAGCAACCTCCTGCAGAAGCTGAAGCATCCAGGTGGTTTTCAATGGTAATTCTAAGCAAAACATACACAGTAGTCAAGGCTGGAGGAGACAAAGGCCTGGATATCTTTGGCTATTAGAGAAGAAAGATGATCTTGTGGTAAAGAACATAAGACTGATACTTGAGAGATGTGGGTTAATGACCCAGCCCTACCACAGAGCTCCTGTGTGATCTTGGACAAGTCACTTCATCTCTCTGTGATTCAGTTTCCTCATCTGTAAAATAGGAATAATAATATTTCCTTTCTTCCACCTTTTGTCTTTATTGTCTATTTAGACTAAACTCTTTGGGGCAGGAACCCTCTCTTACTACACATATGTACAGTGTAACTACAAAATTATAATATTTTTGACAGGGCTGGCAAACAGAAAAAAAATGTTCTGAAAGCCAATTGCTAAATTCTGTTTTATTTTTGCAAATTGGTTATTTATTACAGTCTGAGACATGATGGGTAAACTCAGTTTAAACAGCATTTCAGAGACACTATATATTATAATCTAATAGAAACAAGATACAGGAAAGTGCTCTGGCTGCATAGTCAATCTATTCTATTGATACTGGTGGCAAGAGAACAAATGTAAGGTCTACCCTAATCTGCCTTGAATATACAATTCTTTGTACTTCAGAACAACATTAATAATTAAACAAAATTGTATAAGTGCAGCCAGGATTAGAAAAAATAATTTTCAAACTTGGGTGTCAAAAACACCCACCTCTTAATTTTAAAGTGCCTAAGTGATTTAGGCACACCCATCCGATTGACGATCAAAGGAACTTGTGCTTTCAAGTCACTCAGACACTTTTGAAAATCCCACCCACAATTCATATTCAGGCACCTACATGAAAGTGCCTTATTTTTCATAAGTGTTCATAGTTCAAACTTCCAATGAATTCAATGGGTGCTGAGCACCTCTAGAAAAAAAAATCAAGATTTTTATTTCGATACCCAAATATGGACTTTACAGTCCTAATTTTATGCACCTATCTTTGAATATCTGGGTTATAATTTTAATAGCATGAAGAAAAAATATTAAAATGGGCACCATAATGAAATTGCTGGACTCTTACTGGGTAACCCACCAGCCCCCTAACATGAGTAGAAGGGAAAAGATCAGGCCGTCATTCAAGGTACAGAAATACATTTCAGTATCCATAGAGGCAATGTGTTACTTAGTGTAACCAAGAAGTGACAGAAGATCAGAATCAAGGAGACAAAGGGTTGGACTGTGTCAGCAGCAGTTTGCAGGCAGTAGCCTGGGAATTGGCTATGAAGGAAAACCCAAAGTAGAGGAGTCTAAAGCAGACTATGAGAGGCAACCACTGTAGCTGGATGACAGGATATTAAAGAAAGGCCCCCAACAAGACCATTGATGAGGGGACTGAACCCTGGCCATTGGTTCCACATGCCAATAATTAATTGTCCTCTAATATAGGAATGGGCTAGAAAGAGCACCCTACATACTAGATCTGAGAAAGGAGAAGATATTCTTGTGCCCCTCTACTTGATTGCCTCATATAGGTGGATTTACAAACCACTGTGATAATTTTTATTGTCATTTGTCTAAGACCTTGCAACAAGGATATCTGCACCTTTTCCCCTCTGCCAGCTCTAGCAAAGAATCATTCGTCACTTACCAGATATACATGAGTCTTTAATAAAAACCCAACAAAGGGCAAAAATCTGTACAAACTCATGCCTGGAGTGCCGACTGCACTTCCCTCCCATTCCTGGAGCACACTACCAAATATTTACAAGGGACTTGTTGCACCACAGCACTCCCAGTG
This sequence comes from Mesoclemmys tuberculata, assembly GCA_007922155.1. Classification (NCBI taxonomy): domain Eukaryota; kingdom Metazoa; phylum Chordata; order Testudines; family Chelidae; genus Mesoclemmys; species Mesoclemmys tuberculata. Next base: position 182,229 of record ML675651.1, read on the forward strand.
AGCCCTTCAGCCAGGTGAGTTACAGTATTTTTAACAGGGGGTTGGTTTTAGCTCAGTTCCTTGTGGACAAATACCCATATCACGAAATCCACTAACATCTTTGGAAATACTGTCCCAGCTCACAAACTACACTAGTATACAACAAAACAGCTCAATATAGCAAGTTTTCTGTCTGAAATCTTCCCTATGGCAACATGAAATTCATTTTACACGGAGAGAGTTTTTTCCTTTGCAGAGAAGTATATTCAGTTGCAGTGCCACCAAAAATGATCCAGTTCCAGCAAATGGCACACATTCCATTCCAGTTTTAGCACTGTGCACTAATTACTGGTTTTGTGCTCTTCGAGCTGTTTTACCTTTTCCATTTTGGGGATCAAAAAAGTTAACTGCTTATCCACCTTCTCCTCATGCCCAGACTTCGGGGGCTCAGACAAAATGAGTGCCAGGTCCAAACAACAATCTTAACTTGATTTTGTGAAACCCAGGTCACATCCGGTTTTGACCACCTTTACTCACGTCATAGGGGTAAAGGCCAGAAGGGATCACTAGATCAGCAGTCTGACCTCTTGATATCACTGGCCACTGACACCACCCAGCACCTGCACCTAAACCCAGCAACCGAAATGAGACCTAAATATTACTGCCCACAAGAAACTAGATTATTATGTGTTACAGGCAGAGAATGTGCATGACTGCACCTCACTCTGGATGTCCATGCCAGGCTCAGAGAATGCGATCATCAGAGACTTTAAGACCCACTTTTAAAATGTGAATTGTCACATCCATAGTAATTATTTGCTACATATCAGAGACACAATTTGCCACGTAGAAGTAGAGTGACATCCATATGGGTCCGATTCTAATGCTTTTACTCACCTTGAGCAGCACCTTACTTCAAAAGCAGTCCCACTGACATCAAAGGAGACTACTAATGGAGTAAGGGACTATTCAACGTGAGCGAAGGAAGGCACAATCTGGCCCTTAGTGTTTTGTGCCACAATTCCAGACTTTGCCCTTGTCTTGGTTTATAGCAGGTTGTACTTTTACATCAGGAGGCAGTATATCAGATATGAACATGCATGCACAACCCATTGCTAGGATTAGTCATTAAGAACATGCTGCATAAAATGCTTCATTGGATGTTCTCAAATGACTTTAACCTTTGGTATTTATGAACCAAACTTCTTCAAACATGCTAAGACTTCATAAATCAGAGTCAATTTAGGTCCCAGAGTCTGTCAGTCAAAGGACATTGGCATTGTCCCAGGATTTTAGAATTGCTCCAGGATTATATCTCCTGGACAGCACTGCTGATTGAAAGTCACCATAATAAGCTTAAATACCACCTTGTTGATCAGAAACATAACAAGTGAATGCAAAAAAGCATATTTATATGAGAATAAGAAAAACACGTAAATCTTCTCCAGTCAACATATTTTAAAATTAAAAAAATATATATGTTATTTTCACTTCAAAACTGAAATGCCGCATCGAGGAGAAAACTAAATATAAGGCAATGAAGCTTGAAACTAACTCTTCATTTTGTCACCATTCAACTAGCTCTTTTGTGTACAACCCTGGCCCCCCGCCCCCCCCCCCCGGGGGGTGGGGCTGGGGGGATTTGGGTGGTGTTAGTCCTGGTTTCAGCAGGCAGTTGGAGTAGATGACCTCCTGAGGTTCCTTTCAACTCTAAAATTATATTCTATGATTATTTATGGGACACAAATATTTACCCTCTCTTTAAGCACTAAAATATCAGCCCATGAAGCTCTAAAGTTCTGTGCATAAACTTGTTAGACAGGAAACTGATTTTTTGCTTTCTACAACCACTACTTGAGGCAGACATTACAACTACAATGTTTAGTCAAGTAGCTTTTCTGACTATACAGATTGTAGATGATAAAAACATGATACTTTAACCACGTTTTGTCAAGGACAAGCTACAAACATTATTTAACTAGACAAATAATTGCAGGCAAAGACACTCCTGAAAGCAGCTGTATCCCTGTGCACTTACACTATATGTGGCTAAAGAACTGATTTAAGGCAATTCTTATAATAAACAGTGGAGATAGAAGTACATAACACATCTGTTTATCAAACATACCATTAAAGGAAACAAAATGAAGCCAATGTACAAAACTTATATATCCATTCCTGATGCACGTAGAATCATGCTTATTGTCACTCCACACACAGTAGAATCATAGAATATTAGAGTTGGAAGGGACCTCAGGAGGTCATCTAGTCCAACCCCCTCCTCAAAGCAGGACTATCCTCAGCTAAATCATCCTGGAGAGGGTTTTGTCAAGCCTCAGCTTAAAAACCTCTAAAGACGGTGTTGCTACCAAGTGAAAAGGAACCACACAAACAAATATCCAAGATGATCCAATGGTTAGAGGCATAGCCTGGGACTCGGGAGACTGGGGTTCAATTCTCTGCTCAGTTACAGGTTTCTCATGTATCTTTGGGGAAGTCAACCAGTATCTCTGTACCTCAGTTCCTCATCGGTAAAATGGAAATAACAGCACTCCCTTACCTTGCAGGAGTGCTGTGAGGATGAATACATTGAAGATTGTGAGTCACTCAGGTAATATGGTAATGGAAGCTATGTGAGTACCTTAGATAAATGGTTTCATAGCGCTTCAGACCAGAAGAGGTCATTAGATCAGCTAGTTTGACTCACTGTATATCACAAGCCATTAAATTCCACTCAAATATTCTAAATTGAACCCAATGACTTCAGTTAAATCAAAGCATTTTACTCCTCAGGAGAGTGTACTGATATGTACCACAGCCAGAGAATAGGAAAGACGGAAGCACAAACAATGCCTGAGGCTCCATGATGACTGGGAATTGAATAGGTGAGATATGCCAAGATGACACTAGCAGGCAATTCACAACCCGCACTGCAGAGGAAGATGAAAACCAGCCAAGGTCCTTGCCAGTCCAACCTAGAGAAAATGTCTTTATGATCCCAAATCTGGCAATCAGTTACATCCTGAGCATTTGAGCAAGACACATCAGCCAGGCATCTAAGACAGAGGATTTTCTTTACGGCCTCATACCAGTGGCCTACCCCAACCATGGCAGATCTCTAATGCTTCAGAAGGAGAACGAAGAACAAACCCAGGGATTACAATTGTACACTGGGGCAAAAAATTCCTTCCTAGCCTTTGCTGAAAGCCCTGAAACATGAGATTAGATTATAGCCATTATCATCATACAGAACAAGTGTTATGAGCATGTTGGTTTATCTTCAATAATTTTAAGGCCGCTAGTTTGTGGACACCTTCCAGTTTCAGCAGTATCATGCCAGAGTTAATAAACAAAACCAGCACAGACATGAAAAACAAAAGTGAAATGAAATTACAACCCAATCTTTCAAAGAGTTCAGGTGATTAGAAACCTTGTAAACATAGTAGCATTATACTGTGCGGATTGCCATTAAAGGAGGTGATTAACCTTCATTTAAGCATAGGTCAGATAATCAGGGTTATGCTCTGATCATACTAGAGTAATGCAATGTGGGAAATGGAACATTTAACTTGGTCAGACGGAAAAATAATTAGAAACTGGCAAAATTATTTGAATAATTTGCACAATATTTGCCTTCTGTAATGTTAAGTGTGAATCTAAAGAGCAATAAACTGTAAAGAACTTGTTCTTTCCTTCAAGTGTAATTCTATAAAATACTGGGTACTGGAAAGTGCCAAAGTGCAACTAAAACATCATACCATAATGTTAAAACATAAAGCCCTGACTGCATTATCTGGGGACTGTCATTTTGTCTTCTGGATGCTATCTGGCGCATTGTGTCTGCACCATATTGTCTGCTTAGTCAAAAACTTCAAGGTCTTTGGTATAAGGACTGTGTCTATCTCTGTTCTGTACAGCACCATGCATATTGATGACACTCAAATAATAAAACCTAGTAACAATAATATTACAATCAGGGCTACAGACTGTTTCTACAATGAATATTGGGATTGGGGGTATGTCTACACTGTGATGTAAGCCCAGGGTTAGTGGGACTCAAGTCAACTGACCTGTATAGGAATGCTGGGCTTGAGCGTCTTCACTATACTTTAAACCCTACGTTAAGACTTTTCTAACCTGTGCTGGAACCTGGGGCTCTGGTGTCCACACTGCAGTGTGCAGACCCAAGTCAAAGTAATCGCATCTCGAAGTCCCCATTCCCTCTCCAACTCTAGCCCTAGCACCGTGGTGCACTGGGGGAATATTTTACTCCTCTCCCTGCACGTCACCAGGCAACAGCTCCCTTTGCAAAAGGCTTGATCAGTTTGCTCACCATTGCATATCCAGAAGGCTCTCTGATACATTGTAGATCAGTGATTAGAAGAGGATGGGTTATCACTGACTTGAGCTGCTGCCATTTGCAAAGGGGGACGGGGGAGATTGCTTCCATTTTCAATAGACTGGATTGCAGATTATTGGGATAGAGAGGAATAAGGATGTTGTCCCATGGAACTGTAGGATACTTCTGGCTGACACCTGGGACCTGAATCAAGCAGGGCTGCGTCTACTCGGGAAAGCAATATGGCTTGGATGCTGGGTCCCGGCTTAACTTGAGCTCAGGACCTCCAGCCCTGCAGGGTCCCCAGACCCTGGGTCCAAGCCCTGGGTTAGCACAGTTGCAATGTAGAAACAAAGGGGGTTAGGCTTGAGCCCGGTCTTATGTTGCAGTGTAGACATACCCTGAGAGTCTCCTCTCACCAGTGAGATACCAGGGGATTGCCACAGACTTCAGTGGAGTAATATCTAATTTACTCTGCCCTGACAGGAGAATCAGCCCATTAATTTTTTTTGGGGGAGGTGGGATGGGGGGGGTTAACTACTCTGGTGCTTTACAGTCAGTGAAAATTGATTAAAACAATTACCAAGACGACTTATCTTGACACTGTACTTTCACATAAGTATTCTTTTGGTAATTTTATTACTTTGTTTACCTGGGATTGGCGGAGTTGCTACAGGTTCAGACTACTGATCAACCTAGTCTGGATCTGGCCACAAGCAGTGGCCAGTGGCTCAATGTTTCAAAGACAAGTAAAAAACACACACAGAAACAGAGCAATGCTATAATGTTTAAGTTTGACATGCAGAATATCAACTTTTCAAATATTTCTCATTAAACAAGTAACTTACAGGATCAGAAGGCCCACAGAAGTCTCGGAATACTTTCTGAGGATCGAACTGCCTAATCTCTAGTGCTATGCAAGGACCTGAGCACAGCTCTGTAACCATCTCCTGAAAGAGGAAAAGATTAAATTAAATTTCAAGTTTGTTAGCGTGATACCAAGAGTTGCACTTCACATCAAAGTTGGACGCAAACATAAAGAAGAAGAAAATATTAGGAAATGTTGGGGAAAAACAACAAGAGGAAATGGTAGAGGTAAGAATTAGCATCCTCAGTTGAGAGAATTTGTCCATATATTGTTATTCAGGTTCACAACATGAGGGAAAAGTTGGATTTCTAGCTTCTTCAGGATGCTCAAGTACCAGCATCCTTGTGTGCTTTTATTTCTCTGCATTTGGCCTGAGGTTGCAACCCTTTCATTCCTCACTTGGATTTTGCTACCGAGAATCACAGCTTTGTCACCTTAAGACTAAGTTACTGAAATCTGCTGTACTTGGGTTTAAACTTGAAGAACATTTAGAATTTTCAGCTGGTTCAGAATGGAGCAACCTACTTACATAGCAATATTTCCCATAGCGGACACATTACATCTGAGCTATGTAATCTATATCTGCTTCCAATTTGTTTCCAAGTATAAACTAAGTTGTCAGTTTTAGCCAATAAAAACTAACATCATGCTTTAAGGGCCTACCTTTCATACAGCCTGCCTCTTTTCTAGTGTGCTACCATGGCAGCTGATTGCAAGTAGGACACACAAGCGAACGACACCCAGAATTTAAATGGAAAGAGCATATAGCATGACTTTTTCAGTGAGAGGGCTTGACTGTGGAATACAATCTTCCCTTGGTCTACTAGTGTCAGAATCTCAAAAATTTCAGGTCACACTGAAAGGCTCAGAAATTTTCCCAAGCTCTTTCTGTCAGAGATAAGGGTGGCAAAATGAGCTGAGTGGATAACGAAGGAGAGTCTTAATTTGGGGAGGTGAGTTTTAATTATCGACATTGGTGCCAATTTGTACTTTGTTAACAAGATTAATAGGGATTCTTAGACCAGAAGAGACCATTATGATCATTTAATGTGACCTCCTGCATAACACAAATCATCAATTATATGTACACCTAGTGCTCTGCGCAAACACTTTTTAAACAAATCAAAATAAAGAAATTGAAACTGATGGGGAAAGGGGAAGACAAGAGACATGAAAAGAAAATGGGGAAGGGTGGTGAGGACAGACTAAGATGTCACAATCCTGGCATTCAGCAATGAACTGTTCACAGGTCAACTCAGAAGCAAGCAGAGAATGAGAAAGTGAAGAGTATCAAGGAGATGAGTGTGGCAGAAAAACATGGAAAAAATGTCCCCAGCATGTAAGGATTATAATTAAGATAAAAGGCAAAGAGAATTACATTCAAATGTTATGTGTCCAGTGTGAGAGCAATTTCATGATAAAATCCCTTTTGAGATCATTGATGAAACACTGACCCATTGAACGCAATAGCCAGCTCCCTCTGACATTAATGGGGCCAGGATTTTACCCCAGAACTTTTTATCATCAGGAGGTTCATAGGTAGACAAGCATTTAACAAGGGGTCAAATAATTTCAAATTCCTAGTTTAGACTCATAGACTCATAGGTCAGAAGGGACCAATATGATCATC